>WYDI02006619.1:0-27033 GCA_009867235.2 Psittacus erithacus
ATGGTTTAGTGGAAGGTGTCCCTGCCCATGGCAGGGGGGTTGGAACTAGATGATCTTAAGGTCCTTTCCAACCCTAATTATTCTACGGTTCTATGAACACGAAGTAAAGTAATCTGGGTATGTCTCAGGTTGCAAAATATCTTTAAATCATTATACAAACCCAGGTAGTACAGTGGTCTTAGAATAAGAACTTATACCTTTTTCTTATCCCAGATACAGATCATCAGTCTGGGTCTTGTTAAACAAAGTTTCTTCTGTGAAGGACACCTTACTATTACATCCTGCCAGACATTTCCCCACTATTCAAAAAAATGAAAATAAATGTGTGCTTTACACATAATGAACAACCTGCTTGTATATTAATAATGATAAAAGAATAACATAACTTTGATTTATGTATGAAATACCATGTCCTGTCTAAGAAAGAATGCTTTTGGTTTCTGAGTCTACTGAAAACTGTGCTTTTCAGACTCCAGCATACTGACCATTTTCATCTATGGCTTGATGCCAGGAATAGTGAGCATTATATTCTGCATTACATTTATTTCCAATGAAAAACTAAAATAACTCCTTTTAGGAAGCTTTTCTCATACATGAGATTTATCATTCATGTTCCTTTCCAAATGACAGATCTAAAGACTGCAGCTGAGATTCAATCTGAGGGTAAGCCCCCTCATGCCAGGTACCTCAAGATTCATTACAAAGAAGTCAGTGGACTCAGAATGTAAAGCCTAGAGTGAGGGAGAGCTGAATGGGTACACACAACCTAATCCTGTATAGGTCTAAACTGGAGTGTCTTGTGCCATTAGACTGCTGTAGGGTATGTAAGACACCTACATAGAGCTGTCAGATATTTACTTTCTCCTATAGAAGATTTGGTCTTTTTGGAGCAGCTTGAAGCCAGAAAGAATAAACTGGACGCTAAACAGCTTTGTTAAGGTAAAATTAATTACATCGCCAAAGTTAACGTGGAATTGAATCCTATCTTATGTAAAGAGCAATCCTAAGAAATAATTTCTTAACATCAAGTTAGATATGTTAACATATTTTCAAGTAAATACATTCTGCGGTCTGAATTCCAGTAGGGGTAAAGTTTAATGCCCTCACTAATATTTTTTCTGAATAGGAAAAGGTGTCTTCACATTACTGGAAGAAAGATCACAAAAAGGAGCATGTGAGAAAATAAAAAGACCAGGCTCCATACGATGGAAAGCACAGCTTATTCTTACTATGTGACCAAATTGTTAGCAGGTGAAGGAATTGGGAAAACTGAAGAAAGTGGGGCAAAGATCAGAAACAGTAGATGTTGCTAGTTTTTCCCTTTCTGCATTCATCCAGCTGTCAAACTTGCATATACAGCTCCACCACAACAGTGAACATATATCGCCTAAATATTCTTCTGGGGAGAGACTTCTAATATATTCAGTCAATATATAAATAGATCATCTGTATCCATACACTACAGACACTCAGGCAGCTTGTTGCTTTCATGCTATTTTCGTGTTATAATTCAGTAATTACATTTTATATTTGAGGGTGTTTGAAACTGGTAAGACAACCAATTAAACTTTTTCTGAAAATGACAAGTTTTTTTTTTCCAAAAGGAACTTTTTTTTTTTTTTTAGATCAGCTGGGTTAAAAAAAGAAAAAATTGCACAAGACCCAAACCACTCTGGTTTAAAGCACTACTTCATTTCTCTTGGGTGAGATGCACCATCATGACAAATGCTAAGGAGAAGCAAGTAAAACCCAGTGGTAAAGAGAGGTCAGCATGGCACTTAAGGTGTAAAGGATCCGTGGAGGGGAATAGAGAGTTGAAAGAGAAAGAATTACAAAAGTTCAAAACCACTGATGTAGAAAAGGCACATGGATATCATTATTTCTTGATATACATGGATAAGTCTGCTGGAGTCAGCTCACTGGAACAAAATTAAGATTGCTTAGTGTTTCTGAAGAATATTATTTTTTCCAAAGCCTAGTTAATTCCATAAATTTAGAGTTATTTAGATTTGAAGGCTTTTTTTGTATTTACTTTTTGGGTGAATATTTTCCTGTTGGTTCAGAGGAACCGGAATATAAGAACCTAGGAGCAGTTAGGAAATGTGTTCTCAGTAGGAACTGTAGTAATTAGAAGTGATTGATTGTAATCTTCATAAATTGCAGATGGACTCTTCTGTTTTCAGATGAAGTTAGATATATAGAAGTAAGAAAACAATAATAACCCCTGTGCTGAGTTTGCACCAGTTAATATTTTCAATTTTAACAAATGACAAATGTAACAAATTAAAAATCATGAAACTTGCTATTTGAAAGCTAAAATTCACATTAGTTTAACTCTTTATTCCTGGTCTTCAGGTATCAAAAAGAACAAAGAATTTACTTGTGGTTCTGTACAATTTTATGGATGCTTTGAGAAAAAAAAAGGCAACACAGATACAACACAAGATGTACAAAGTATTCACGGGTATTGGTGGTTTAGCATCTTACCAATTACTCGTGACTACCTTATAGTGTTAAAATCCCTTCTGAAGAGATTTATTAGTTTGGCAAAGGAATCCAGACAAGATTATTGTTATTTCTTGCTCTCTGGTCATGCAAAATCGTTTTTCCATGCTGTTTCAGAAAACATATGGAAAGAAAAGTCAAATTCCTCAGCTGAATGAAGCAGCTGTTTGGTGTTTACTCTTAATCGCTGTTGGTGAGTAGACTTCTCCTTCATTTACTGCTCTTATCAATATTGTCTCCTGAAAGGTAATGGGGGTCTTTTTCTCATTCACCTCAAATTTCTAATTTGTCATAGAAATTGTTGCAAATAAAGATATTCCCCAGATTTTTACAAAGTCTTTAATATTAAGGAAGATAACAATAATAAAAGTGCTTTAAAATATATTTATTTGTATTTTAAAATACATTTTTGTCATTAACCTTGATAATGTTTTCTGGGCTTTATGCCACAAAGCATAGGATTAATAAGATTTTTTGAGGCTTAGATAAGGGTCACCCATACAGATGCATAACTGGTTGCATTCATTTGTGACCTATATCCTAAGTGTTACTTAAATTTACTAAGTTAATTTAGATTTATATATTGGATTAGCTAAGTTTTGGATTTACTTACCTTTACTTACCTGTTTTCAGATGCTAAGATGTTAGTTCCAAAAACCTTTTTGTAATACTAGGAAAAGTTTTTCACCTATCTCCTTTGGCATGTCTCAGCATCTCATTTATTCTCAGAGTTTGATCAAACTTGATGACTTATTTATAGTAGGCTGTTATTGTGCTTAGCGCTGTACAAACTGTGGACTCTATTCCAAAAACCTCTACCCTAAATCAGAACCAGGCAGTCCAGTTGAACACATTGCACAATTGCTTCATCAGTTCCCATTGAATAATAAAATTTCTTTCATTATTTTCTCTCTATAGCCCAAGAAATGCAAAATGTATGACTGTTTTCTAGTATTCATTCCATATCCTCCTTTCTGAAAATTGATATGAAGATTTGTTTAAACTGATAGCAGTAACTACCTCTTCTGTGAATAAATTACGCTTCCCATTTCTGAGAGGTCCTACTCTTTTCCTCCTTGCTGACCTCTTCTTCTCCATGTACTTAAAAAAATTCTGATTTATCTCAAACCCTCATGCAATCTGCTTTTCATTTTCTACCCTTAATTTTCTTATCATTTTTTTGCACTCTCTCTTAACTTCATTCTATAATCTTCTCAGTACTGCTGTGTAGCTGATGTTTTATGCCTTGTATTTCCTTTTTCCTTACTTTTGATTACATTTTGGACTTTTCTGCTCATCCTCATTGACTTTTTACACCTTGTATTTGTACTACAAGATTACAAATGCAACCTTTTGGTATGCATTCATTTACCTCTTCACATTTTCCCTTTTTTTTCCTTCAGCTGTCAATATTTTTCCTTTAATGTTTCCATCATGTTAATTTTTCATCTGACGTGTTACATTTCTCTAAAATGACTAATCCTAAATATTTTGAATTTTTTTACCTATATTAGTTTGATTTCTCCTTCTAGTTTTGAAGGCAACTCTGGCATTTTCAATTATTTCATGAATAGGCTTTCATGCTTCTAGTTACATGAAAAACTCAGATTTTGCTGCAATTCCTTTTTCTTTTAATGTATGCATAAAAAGAACGGGAAACCTCTCTGAGAACAGGAACAGTATTTTGTATAACAACAATTGCACTGCTAAAGATAAACAAATTAATACTTATATATAATAAGGAAACAGTTTTTCATTTTTTATGCTAGCCGAGGATTCCACTAAAGAGAATCCCTGCATATCACATTAAGGCAACCCTGCAGTCGGTCCCTGTCTGCAGTATATTTTCTGAAGTTAGTGGACAGGTTTGCTCCCATTGAAGGGTCTACCTCTGAACTGGTAATAAGATGCCAGTGGTAGCTGTTTTGTTCAGTGGCTACAGATTTTGTGAAGAAGTATTTATGATGCCTGGGAGTGACAGGTGCTTGTGAATCAGGCTCTATTAGGAAGAGTGAAAAGTGAAGATACTAGAGGGCTAGGCAGAAGAAATTCCTCTATAGTATACACAGTTAATAGGTACTTCTGTTTCTACACAATGTTCATTTGCTGAATAGGGGTGTGATATGTATGTATATATATGCTTGTGCATACATGTATAGATATATATATGTATATATTATGTATAAAAATAGGTGATCTTAACTAATTGATATTAATTTACAGAGCTGAACATGACTAGGCTTTTTCAGCCTTTATGACCTCTAGTAATGCCACATCATTAGACTAACAAAAAGCAAGATGAGCACTGAATTAATGAATGTTGCAAACTAGTTAAAACTGGTGTTGTAGCTAGGCCTTTGTCCCCCTCCACTCTTTCTCGGGCTGATGACTTAATTTTTTGCTTGTGAGGGAAAAGTAGGGGTAGGCAGTGAGCATCTGAAATAATTGAAGCAGCAGACACTGCTATGGTTACATTAAGGATTTCTTGTTTAGGCTTTTGTCAAGTGAAAGATGATCCAAAAATCTCCCTCTTGTGCGAGATGCACACTCAGAGTAGATTTTAGCCTTAAGTATTTATCAGTTTCAGCAAATTGATTTGAGTGCTTTTGAACTGTACAAAATAAATGAGGCTTAAGAGTTTTGGATTAAATTTGTACTTGTATTACAGCTGCAAATGGCTTTAGTACACAAAACTATAATTTTACAGGTGGTTAATCTGTAATATGGGCCAAGATTTTATTGCACAAAAATTAAAATTGAGAGACATCAAATACTGAAACAGATGTCACATCTCATTTATAGCTAGCTTTAAAAAAATAACGTTGAGCTGATCTATTTCTGATTTAATATTGTTTCAGACTTTTATTAACATCAAAAAGGGATATGAGTTATGTTGTACCAGTAGGACTCTCCATCTGAAATACTAAACAATCAAGTGTAAAACATTAACTTTGCATGAAAATATACACCAAAACTACGGTGGCAGGGGGAAAGCTTTCTTTGATACACTGTGCTGGGCGGGGGAAGGGAGGATTGAATCTGAGGAAAGGAACAAACTGGACCCTTAGTTCCAAGCAGCACAAATTGGAGTTAACATGAATAAGAAGAATCCAAGATCTATTAATCGAAGCTCAGCACCTCTAGGGATAAATGATTCTTATTTCTGAAATAGATTTAACTTTCCCCAAACAGTAATCTCACTCCTGAACAGGAAATGAAAATAAAAGCGAGCTACCTACCAGACAACAGTAGTCTCTACCTTCTGAATATTGCAGTCACTCAAGAACTGCTAAATGTGTCTCTGTATGTTCCCTGCAACTATAAAAAATTGTGAATGTAAATGCCTGCATAATAATCTTTACCTATACAGGGATTTTTAAAAGGTAGCCCTCATTATTTCCCTATATCATGCTCTGTCCTTAATATGTAATTTTAGTGTTGCATAGTTTGCACTGTGGTTTCATAAACTGCAGTACTTCATTTTTCTCACTTAAAACTCTGCAAACCTGCAGGTTGCTGAGAACCATTGATTCAATTCTAAAATGGAGGAATTCTTAAAAGTTACTTTTAAAATGTTCTGCTGAATGATTATTATTTTTTTTTTTTTTTTTTTTTATGCTGATACTAACCACAGGTTTAGCTCAGTATTATTGTTTTCAGACACATTTCGTTTAGTGGACATGGTTCCTTGTTATTTTCTGATTTAAGAAAAACCAAACACGTTTCAAATATGGGATATTAATTTTGGAATTTTTTAAGAAGTTTTTGGATTATAAGAAAATAGAATTGTATCCAAAGGGAGCAGGGTTAGATGAATGCTGTGGAATTCTGAAAGTTCTGCCCTGAAAGGCTGTAGCTGTTAAATGGAGCAGGGAGGAAGCAAGGATCTACTACTACAATTTTCTTTTACTCCAGATTTCTGTTTTGGAAAGGGTTCTTCAACATTTCCTCAAAAGCCTGTTGTAGTTCATGTTTTGCTGTAATTCATATTATGGCACCCTTTACTGATTTCTCTGCTTCCTTTGGGATTTCATTGCTTTGGCAAAATCTAGCTGAAGTGGAGACATTGGCAAAATTTTTACTTCATTGGCATCAGGATTTCATCTTCCAGCTCATGTTCTTTAAACCAGTTCATGAGCAGCTACTAAGTTGCTGTAAGCAACAGTAACCTGAGTCTTCCTTTTTTATTTTCACTGCATATGTAAAAGCATTTATTGATTTGTTTATTCATTCATGCATCAGTATAATACAGACTTGAATTCAGCTTGAGTTGGAATTTCTGAGAATCTCCAATTTTGTGTATTTTAGAGTATGTCAGATCTATGAAGTGAAGGAAAGTTTATCTCTGTGACATAGCCAAGGGCCTCATGAATTTAGAAGCAGATTTACTTACTGCAACTTCTACTTGTGGTAGATTGAAGATCAAGGGCTTACTAACTTTTTATGCTTGTTTTCAATCTATCTCCTGTGTATCTCAATCTGGTCCAAAATAACCCAGTATCATCTTCATTTTGTTTTCTCTGAACTGGGCTATGTTTCTTCTTTTTACTGGGAGCAAATGCTAGACTTTTGAAAGAAAGTTCTAGAGTTAGCATACTCTAAAATGCTTATACACGTTGCTCAGGATGCAGTAGCATTGCAGCACTGACATGGTTTGTTTTAATTCTCTTAATTTCATTACATTTTATAACATTTTTAATGGTTTTAGCCATTTTTAATACTGCTTCTGAGACTCAAAATTATGTTTTTATAGAAATATCTAGTTAAAAGCCTTTAGGGTTTGTTCCTAAGCAGTAATAATCAAATCGGACCTCCTCATTATATGGAAACTTACAGGGGTTTTTCCACATGCTGCGCCCATTTAACTGCACTGAATTTTTCCTCTTTCTATTCAGTCCTTTGGTACTGGAAGCATTCTGTATTCTGAAACTATTGCATCTTCATTTTCCTAAAAAATAGCTTCAGCAATCTTCATCCCTAACCCCTCCATTTCCAGATCATTTATGGATATATAGGGCTGTCTACTCCTCTACCCAGAAACCTATGGGAATCTTTTGACCTCTATTCAACATGGAAGTGACCTTTTTTATTTTCTTCATTAATTTTTTAATATTTATTCATGTGAGGTTTTTCTTCCTTGTCCTGTAACAGCCATGGCTCATTTAGACCTGTAAAATGTCACTATAAAATGGTTTTTGAATGCCAAATACTTCTTTAAATTGGATCCTCCTTTTCTACAGCCTGCTTACCTCTTTTCAAAGGTTTATTTAAGAATCTGGAACATTTCAGTGGGCAAGTGAATTTCTGATATGGAGTATTCATGCGGGGAGTTAACTTATTACTACAGATCTGACTCATTCTCTCCACTCTGTGAATGCTCTCAACTACTGACTAGCAGAATGTAAAAATAAATAAATAATTTGCTAACCATGCTATGTGTTATACACCGGATAGAAAAGTGGGGTAGAGTATATTAGTGTTCAAAGGACCGTGATGGCAGAGTTTGTGACTGCACCTGCACGACCAAAGCCAGGTTTCCCTGAGGGACATGGAACAGTTGTTAAAGTGGTTGCTCTTGGGGGAGCACTGAGGAGACGGCACTGTGGAGACTAAGCAGTAAGCAGAGGGAATGGAGAAGTGTAAAAGCTGGCTAGAGAAGTATAGCGAGAACTAAAATGTTTTGTGTTGGTAACTCCAGTAAACTTCCAGTGAATCCACAAGAAAAATCCATGAAAATATCCCCTAGCAACCAATACTGACTCACGCTACATTCACTCACCACCTTTCAATAAAGCACTAATGTTCCCTTTAAGATGTAAGTACCTTATTTTTAGAAAAGTGATCATGTTTCAAGGCAGTCTTACCTCTGATAGGAAGTGCCATGTTTTTGCTGAGTAATAGCAGAACAGCACATCTCTGATACAGTATGCAGATGAAGCCAAAAGTTGTGCTCAAGCATAGTTCAGAAATATGTCCTTTCAAGCAAAGCTGAGTAGTCTTCTGTACCCTTCAAGACTTAATGCACATGCAAGGTTGTCTTTATGTACCACTTATTTTTACAATGAATGAGAAATTTGTGCTGAATGTCAAGTGAACCCCATTCTCTTTCAGGTCTACTCACTGTCTGTCTCCAGCAATACAAAGGAATTAAAATGTATGTTTAACTAATTCTCATATAATGTTTTAAAAAGTGCTGGATTATCATTTTAGGTTAAAAGTTCAGAAAAAAAATATTTAAAAAACATTGCTTCCTAATCCCAACACAGTATAAGAGCTGCAAGCATTTACTTCTATTTATAAATTAAAACTTTTTTTTTTTTTTAACATAAAGCCACAGGTAAACTTGAATTTTAATTTACATGGGAGTGAAATAATTCCTGAAAACAGTAAAGACAGAAAATATAATGGCAAAGGCTACTGGACAGTGTGCAGCGTGCTCTTCAAGTATGCATTAGGAGGCCAACATCTTCCTGGACAGTTTGTTTTAAGGAGTAGTGTCCTTACAATAATTAGTATCTTGAGCAACTCAGAGATGATTGTAGACACAGCTGTTGTTGTTTAAGGTAGCAGACACATCAATGGCAAAGCAGTAGATATTGATTTGTGCAGTGACATCCTTCTAGCTATGTCATCTGAGTGAAAGAAGACCCCAAATTAACCAATAATAAAGTGTTTAAAAGTTGTAGTAGTTGTCTCTTGGGACTTGTTCTGGTCGAGAATAGATACCTCTCCTGTTCCCACAGCCATCAATCCTCCTTGAAGGATTGCATGCAGGTCTACATTGGTCAAAAAAAAAATGTGAAATCCAAAGGAACAAAGTAGCAGACTGCTGGATTTTATATATACTAAAATTTCCTCACAGTATTCTTAGACTTGATCTAACTATTACTATGGAATTTTTTAAATGTTACAAAATATGAATAAATTTTCTTCTTTAAGTATTTGAATACATATGATAAAAATGTATAGTCCCATTTCAATCAAAATCAGATATCACAAAGTGTTACTTGCATCAAGTTGATTTTCTTACTGCTGTGATTGCACAGTCCATTTTTGTCATGGGCCACTGGCTATATAATACATCAGCTGACTGTATGTAATAAAGGATAACGGGCCTGGACATTGTTGATGTTAGAGCGGTAAAAAGCAATGACCATAAATACTTAATCCACATGAACATCAATGAGAAATTCTGTAATTTAAGCAATAATCATATGACATACAAAATGCTAATCAAAGAAGTTGAGGTCTAATTTGGACTTAAACTGTCCCATACTATGGTGGGATTTCTGTTTATTTAGTAATATAAAACCTGTTTTTAATCAAACTTCTTACAGTTCTGGAATTACCTTTTCATAAAGGTTATACATTTTATAAAACATTACATGACTCAATTTGTTCTTTTACTGTTTTTTAAGTGGATGGTCAAAAAAAACCTTTGACATATAAACTATGTTTTACACAAACAAGTATCAACTAAATTTGAAAATGTGGATTTATATTACTGCTTTGAGATAAAAATGCATTCTGGACCAAGCCTATTATTAAAAACTGAAAGTAATTTTTCATATATGAGTTTTGTTACAACTGGATATAGATCCATATTTCCAAAAGCACATAATTGTAAATATGGCTGAAGCAAAACAAATATTTGACAAGTATCCACTGTCTTAAAAAAAAAAAAAAAAAAGAAGCTATTTGCAGTTGTTATTTTCTATAAGTATTCACCTCACAGGATGAAAGTTTGCCTCACTTTTTTCTTTTTTTCTTGAGCTTGAAGAAAAAATAGTATCTAGGACATGACGCTTGACATCACGCACAAATAATTATGATCAGTAGAAGGAGTTAAAAAAAATTTCTTTATTTATTTTAAAAAAATCCAAATCCCTTACAGCATGTAGAGAGGTATGTAATCTTATACTTGCTTCTAATTCTGCAGCAATCAAGATATTCTCTGAGTAAAACCATGTTTTAAGTCTTAAGTATTTTAGAAAATGCAACTGGTCCCTATTAACACAATATAAGAATTTTAAAGAAATGCAACTGCCAAACATGATCATTTTTTTGCTGACATAGTGCTCATTTCTTAACTACGGGAGAATGCCAAGGGAGGCTTTCTTTACATCTCATTTTCTGTGCTTTTTTTTTTTTTTTAATAAACATTTATACCAACCCTTTACAGGCTGCTGTTGTAAAACTGCTCTGAAGTCATAAAGAGATATGGGGATTTCAGATTTAGAATTTTATTGATATCTTCATTGTGTTAAAAGACTTTGAATACGAAGGTTATTTATACACATTTGATGTTCCTCTTTTAAATAAATCTTGGAACTAGAGTCCTTTTCCAGTTTTCTGTTATACAGCAAGGAATTTATGCATTTATATCAAAGGAAAAAGTCTTTGTATTGGGTGAGAACTGAAATTCATGTTTATCCTACTGGGATCTGTTTTGGAAAAAGCAAATAGGATTTCAGTCTGACTAAGGTAGTTTTGGGTTTGGTTTTGTATTGGGGGAGGGGACTTTTGTTAATATTTTATTGTTGTCTACCATTCCACAGCATGAATCTTAGACCAACTTTGTAATGACTAGAAAGTTTTATTTATTATACAGTCTCATGTTTGACTCAGGGGCTTTTATCAGCATATACCAAAAATCAGAAATTCTCATCTCAAATCAAGTTCTCTAAGTTTTCAGAACCCTATTCACCTTTTACAAGGTTTTCTGTTACATAATGCTCCTTAGGAGGCAACAACGCACATCGGCCATCTTACTGATCCAGTTAGTATGGCAGGTACCATACACCATAAGTGTTACCATTGAAACTGAGTGGCTAAAATCCTAAATGTTTAAATTCGTTTGTGTGTAAGACATCACTTTGGTCAGTTTCTAGGTGCAGTTGTTGTTCTGTAACCAGAAAGAGAGGTGTTGTAGGCTGGGAATAGGCAGCTGACACTCACAGGTTAGTTTATAAGACGACTGAGGTCAATGTAGCTTTGCAGTAGTTTGCTTGGGATGCTGGTAGCTGCAACATAATCCAATCGAGGAGAAGCAGCTGAAGTAGTCTGCTAAGGAGGATGCACTTTGTGTCTTCTGGAAAGCTGAAAACATGCTTGGAGTTAGTTTGTACTACTAGCAGAAAACCATCATGTTTAAGGGAAAAGAACAGTTACTGTAGTCTTGTCCATCTTGCACAAAAAATAAACTGTTTAGGTAGAATAATGGTTGTTAATGGGCTGAGAAATCTGAGTTTTGGACTTTCGAATGATTTATTTTTGTGTGAATAAGATATTTATTTATTTAATTAATTGAAATGCCTTATTTATTTTTGCAATTCAGGGCTGTTTTGTCTCTATGCAAGCTGAAAATATCAATATATAGTGTTAATATTATGTGAAAGCATTTCAAAATTGCAGTTATAACCACAGAACTTTTGCCTAATCATTTGTTAATTATAGTAGTTTATCTGTCTTGAAAATGGTATTGTTGAAATAAGGTACACATTTGATTTCATGCTGAATAAAAATTACCCTGCACTCTCTTTTTAAATTGGCTGCTGTCTGTTTTCACTCCAATACCTGCTGCATGCAGAAAGTGAAATCCACAGGCTTGTAGTGGATGAAGCTAATATTGTCTGTGTCTTTCACTGCTGGCTGTTACAAAAATCAATACAAAAAACTTATGAGCATTCTCAGTACCCAATTCAATAGAAAATACATCCCATTTCTCCAGCTTTTGCAGCATTCTTTGAGCTTCCAGGGCATGGAGGTCTGGACATACTTTTTATTGAATCAGATCCTCGGTAATGTCTTCATATATTTTTAAAGAAAACTCAGAAGGTACACACTGAAATAAACAGTGAGAACTGTACAAGTTGATGGCTAGACTAGAAAGCTTGAATCAGGATGTGAAGACTGAAATCTGTTTGGCTAGCAGCAGTTTCTCCTGCAAAAATATTTTATTTCTAACATGAGATCTGCTATATCTGGTTGTATCAGCTTCAAAGAACACAAACATAGTGCCTTTGGCACTGCCTGATTTTAAAAATATATTCCCAGCAATAAACTTGCAAGAGATACTCACTTTAATAAAAATTATCATGTTTAAAATTTGTATCCTGCCAACTTTACCAGAACATGTTCCTCCTGCCTTCTTCCCCCTCCCCTTCTGTTTGATGCATTCCTTAAATATTTCAAAATATGTTTTAGCCTATTCTTATTTCTAAAAGTCTGATTTGTGTCAGTTCCATAACTATATGGAAGTGCCTGGAAGATATATGCAGTCTGGGAGAAAGCAGTTGGTTCATGATAAACTTGAGATGAAAATGATGCTTCTAGGCAGAGTTATTCAAGGAAATCTTTGGAAGGCCAACCTCTCTGTCAGCTGAAGATATCAAAACATTCAGTTGAGAAAAAAGTTCTCATTTCCTTTTATTGTCTTTTTGCATACTTTATGTATTCAGCAAACAGTATTTTGTGGAAAATTTTCTTCTGCATCCTCATCTGTGTGGACTGAGGCAAAAATTTGTAAGACTTCTAATGGTTGGTTAGGAATAATACAGACTTAAAAAATGTCCTCATTGGCAAATAGGTGGATATTGGTACTAAACCCAGTCATAGCCATGGCTGATGTGAGAGATGTACTGAGGTGATTCACTGACATAAAATCTGATGACAATGCTAAAAAAAAAAAAAAGCAAATCAAACTTTGTCTTACTTTTGCAGTAGCCAAGCAGAAATATGGAAGAAGTAGACAATGTGACTTCAGACAAGCTGAGAATCTTAATTCTAATATCAATTTGTTATGGATATCCTTTTTCTGGCTGCTTCATTAGGTTGTAGTTGTGACGCAATGCAAGTACAGTTCAGTTTCAAGAGCTGAAGCAGTTTGTTGACATCTTCTAGATTGATTTTAGTAATACTACCAGTGCTGTCAATAATTATGTGTATTTGAAGGTATGTTCTCAGGAAACATCTAACAGTATTAAAAAAAAATAACAGAATATAAATGTCTTAGAGCTTAAGGTCCCCTTGCTAACAGCTAGTAAAACATTCAGGCATTCAGCAGTGGAGTAAAAATATTTTATCTTTTGTTATGTTGTTCTGAATATTTAAGAAATCTGAAAAGTATATATATTGTTTGCAATTGTGAATGGGGGAGGGTATTATTTTTATTTCTTGGTGTGCTATTTTTTCCTTTTGGCTTGTTGAAATACTTGACCAATAATGCAAAGCCAGTGGTCAAACACTGGAACAGGCTTCCCAGAGAAGTTGTGGAGTCTTCACCTGGATGGAGAGGGTCATTTGCTTTAGCTGCGACTTTGTGAGTAGGGAGTGTGGACTAGGTGATTTCCACAGCTCCCTTCCAACCTCAAACATTTCATGATTGTTTGATTTTTTTTCACAGTTACAACAGAGGTCAAAACATAATTTATTACTTCCAGTCAGATAAATATGAAATATTTAATATTCTATGTAAAATGAATGATTGTTTCACCTGTGGGAAATACAGAAAGAGACGTTGCTATTTTTAGATTTTTTTTAAGTCTTTGTACCAATCTGGAATTTCTGAAGTATACAAGTAATTAACTTTATACACATGAATAGTTTTGCAGGGAAACTTTTAATCTACAAAATTACATGACTTAAGCTGGGCAATTAGCAAAAGTGCAAGTATTAAGTGTTGTTCCAGTGGGGATAATATAGTGGAGGTGGATCTTTCTTTGGAGGACTCATTCACTCTTCACAGATCTAGATCTTTAGATACACAAAATGGTTCTTTAGATGCACAAAATGGTTCTTTAGATACAGTAGGAAACACATAAATCGAAACAATCTCTTTAAAAACAATTACTGCTTTTTTCCTATTTCTACTGCCACTGGTCAGTCTCCATTATTCTTTCTCAAGGCTGTCATTTCCACAGCTTTCTCCTGTCCCTAGCAATCCCTCTGTTTTATTTTCTCTGTTTCTCTCAGTTACACACAGCAGAATGTCACAGAATTTCATGTTCTCACTTTTAGTCCTCAAAAAAATCTTTGTAAATGCTCTAAGACTACTGATGGGTGTCTGCTTTCTGGGTGATAGCTCTTATTATTTTATCAATTCTAAAGAAAGTGGAAGGTAACTGTCTCATTTGAGTTGTTTGTTAATGTCTGTAGGAGAGCAACTAACTTGTGATAACGTCACAAAACAGGTGAATGTACATAAAACTGATATTTTTTGTTCCTTAATAGTATGTTTAGAATACATTTCAAATGGACTGGATTAAATACTCGGTGCTAAATTTAGCTTTATTTTGCTGTGTGCTGTTTGTTTTAGAGTTATTCAACCAAATTTTATGTGACTATATTTCAGCCATGGGTTTGTGTGCAAACTGATTGTGGAGATTATCATACTGTAAGTACAGGAAACTTGAGCTGTTTGATTGGTTACATATGCCATAGCCTTTTTTTCCACTAACAAACTATGTGAGCAAAACTTCTAGAAACATACAATTCTTTTGGTTTCCAATACTCTTCATAATAATTTTAAATATTATATTCAAAGGCAAACATCATCAATACATTTGTGAAAATGCTAACTTTTTTATTTTCAATGTTTACAATAGACTTCAGAAAACAAATTCTTCAGTATGGGCTTTAATAGAAATTCTTTTTTTTTTTTTCTTAATAGAAATTAAATGGACGGTAACATTTTTTGTGAACATACATATTTTTACTTTCCTGTACTGACACATAGATTTTTATTTATATTTTAGACAATGATTTAAAGACTGCTATTATTATTGTTGCTGTTGTTATTTTGCCAGTAATGTTTACAATCCTGAAATACTGCATCATTTTATGCAGATGTTAACTCTAAAAAGAAAATTTTAGTAGTCAAAACCCAATCATTTTTCTAAAACAGGCATAGTAATAAAGGAAAAGAACAGCTAAAAGTACATTTGTGTGAATTATCCTATCTAATCTTTATATAGACACTGCATGAATCTATTGTTTTCTGTAACTATATGATGTTCAATATCTGGAACAGTAGAAAATAGGTGAAAAACACCTAAGTACTGATACATTTCAGAGGGTATCAAGCTACACTTCACTTTGTATTTTACATGTTCATTGTTTAGTTTTTTTGAGAGCCTTATTGTGCATGTACTGGACAGATATTTCCCTGTTTTGGTAATAATAAGAGACCTTTGCCAAGAGAAAAATGAAGAAAAAAAAAGGAAAAAATAAATCCTGGCTGATCAGAAGCTTGCCGGGCAGATGTGTACATCCTCTACCTGTGGGAGTGTGCACACTGAAGAAACATATTATGAAACCACACAGCACAGTGTGACCTGACAAATCAAATTTTGTGGTGTGCCAGAGGAAGAAAGCATGAACAAACTGACTAGTGTATCTTCTTCTTAGCAGTTTAGCAGTGTGTTCCTGAGAAATTATTTTCTTTGGAACTACTTCTTTTCACTTTCTACAGCAAACTATTGTTTTTACTGTCAAAAATGATCCTTCAGTTTTTACATCTTGCAATCTGTTTTGAGTTGTCACTTATTACTGTGCCTTTCCACTTGCAATAGCTAGTTAATGTACAATTACCATGTCTAAGATACCTCCAAACATTAAAAATAGTACTACACACCAAAAGGTAACACCAAATTTCAAATCTTCTGCATTAAAACCCTTTAAAAAAAAAGAAAAAAAGAAAAAAAGTGTTTTTTGAAAGAATCATTTTCAAGAACAGACTATGCAGTCAAGGGACCTAATTGATTGGAGAATTTTTCAATTCGGTTATGACCTTGAAGTCAGTGATGCCTGGAATGCCCCTCTGACCATGTCATGGGTGCTCTAGTAAAGATCTATCTTTAGATCAATTACTAAAAGCAATGGAACATCTGATCCTACCCTTGAAATTAACCAAGAAAAGTAGGTCAGCACACCTTCAGCTGACACAATGAGGTATTATGCTCTCAATGACCCAGGAAGGAAAGCACTAGTGATTGATGGGAAGAGATATTTAAATGAGAAAGTTGAAGCACACTAGAATTAAGCGTGTCAGAATGATCAAGCAACTCTAGACAGCCAAGTGACTTCAGACAATGGCAATTTTGGCTAAATCTTAGGTGAGATTATCCCCCACTTTCCCCCCCAAAAAAAACAAGAGTCATATTTATCGTCAAATGAAAAAGCATTTAGGCTGCAAAGATCTAATAGTCCTTCCAAATGGTAGCTGCTTCCTTCTTTATTGTTGTCTTTTATGGCTTTTATTAGTTATCATAGTCTCTGTGTGATAGAAAGGCTCTTGCTATCTCTTCTGAGCAGTTAGAACCACTAAAAAATGGTGTCAGAAAGAATTCTGCACATTATTACTGTCATAAGTTTTAAGAAAACTCTCTTCTGAGCATGCTTCAGAGGCATTATTCTTCTTTGAATAGAAAACAAATGGAGAAAATTAACAAAATACTTGTGGTAATACAAGAATGTCAGAACGATATACAAGTGTTTTTAAATTATTCCATGGTGAAGAGCTCAGCATGTGTTTAGAAACCACCTAGAACATCTGTTTTAGCTGTATGTATACAGCAGTGCAGCCTAACAGTACTCTAAGGTGTTATAGAAGCACTATATTGTTTTTTTCTTTTGTTTCCATTGGCTGCAAGTTAAAATAGACCATACTTGCTAGAAATAGACTTTGAGGGAAGATGCTACTCATGTTCAAATTAATGTTTAAAGACTGTGAGAAATCCTTATCTGTGAAGGTAGATCCTTGTCTAGATCAATAGTGAGATAAAAGGTGTGTTTTTGCTGAAGTGTGCTATGGATTATGCAATGCCTTTCCTAAACTGTCTGGGACAAAAACATAGGCAAAGGAAGGGTGAAGGATCTTGACAGTCTTTTACCAGACTGACAGATTTCTTTTTGCTAAATCTAAAAAGGTGAATAAACCTGCACTTCTCTTTTCAATGACAAGTGCCAAAAGTCATTCAAAGACTCAGCAGCAGTACTTTGAGTTGTTGTTTAGGTAGTTAATGAATTTGCAAATTTGGGGTTCAATTGTTTCCGATTAAAGTGACCTAGTTGCTGTATTCAGCAATTAAAGGCACATCTGCCATAGCATATTTATAATTTGGGTGTGGGTATTTACTGCATCAACTGTTTTGTGTACTACTAGAAAAAGAATTTACAATGTGCTGTTCTTCTAAATAAATCTGTATTGAGGGAAACATTGCTTACTTCATTGAACATTTAAAATAGGTATATAAGAAATACGAAACACCTGTACAGAAGATTAATCTGACTATCCTAGAGGTTAAATAACTCTCGGAGCTGAATGTAATTTATTTTTTTATTTTTTTATTTTTTTTGTGAAAATGTGTAACTTTGATGCCAATACTTACATGAGTCTGCTGAAAAATTGTTCAAGCTCATGTTAGAGCAACTGGTGCAGAGTGGACAGGCATACCGAGCATGAGCAGTGAGACTAATTCAATATACCTCAACGTTCAATGCATACAAAAGTAGTTGTGAGCAAAATTTAAATGTTCTTTTCTGCATTTTTATCTATGCTTCAGGTAGTATCTAAAGGCAAACTTTCAGTTTGGGAAATAGCTGGGTCAACTGATTAACTGACACTGTCAAGCCCTATTAACTGTAACTTCATAAATTGTTTCACAGACCATGACTTGGGTTATGCCAGGTATAATTAAAAAAAAAAAAGCGACAGTTTGTTCCCACCAGTTTGCGGCTTCTCCTTAAGTCCTTGGCCCTTAATAAGGCAAAGGGTGTGTTAATGGTTTATTTTCACTTTCCAAAAAAGCTGTAAAAGTATGGGAAAATAATTTTAATTCATGCTGGAAGAAATTCTGAAATCTTTCATGAAAATATTTTTCTCGTATCTCATATATTCTGATTTCATTTTTCTTTTTACTAGATTTTCATGCTCACTTACTTTCATTTTTCTTACATCTAGCAAGCCTTTTGCTATCTGCACTAAAATAAACAACAAAAAAGCCCAATGGTGCTGTGTATGGGTAAACACACTGTGGTGATTAGCCCGAACTCACTCATTTTACATAGGCCACATGGGACTCATTGCTCTGAACAGCACCCGGTTAAATTAGCTGTACTCTGCACACTTAAAATATTAAGTGCCTATTAGTTTATATAGAACCATAGAATAGTTTGGGTTGGAAACTATCTTAAGACCCTCTAGTTCCAACTCCCCTGCCATAGGCAGGGACACCTCTCACTGCACAAGGTTGCTCAAAGCCTCATCCAACCTGGCCTTGACATATATCACTGCATAAAATGCAATAGAGTGATGAAGGTAACAATTCTACCTGTCCACTTAGTTCATCACTGAGGTAAGGAGGAATATCAATAAATTAAATCAGATTTGAGCCTCTCATCCAAAAGTAAATTTGCCCGTTTAAGGTATTAAAAGCTCTTATCTTTCCAGTTGGTATTTTCTTAAAAAACACAAGACAATATTGTTGTAAAATAAGTATTTAAGCAACTGTAGTCTGCAACATTATTAGTCAGTAAGAGAACTGGACATCTAAACCGCGACTTGCAAACAACTCAAGAGTAATTTGTAGAGAGTTTTCCTGAAGTAGGCATATTTTGGGATTTAAAAGAAATGAATGCTTCTGGATTTTATTTTTTTTTTCTAATTTTATATTTACATATATTTATTTTTTTTAAGAAACTTCAAAGCATATAGCTCTGGTGGAGACCATATGTTCTGCTTATTTGCCTGAATGCTTTATGAAGCACTTTACAAAAAATGTTGTCTGGAAATTATGATTTGGTTTGAGGTTTGTCAGGTAGTTCTTAAAAGCATGAACAAAATGGTGTGTGAAAACTACAAAGATCAGGTCATAATTAGGAATGGTGTGCTTGGAGTGCTAATTAATTTCAGGTAATGATTTCTCAGTACACTGGAGATATAGCAGAATTTTTAGTATAATTAGACTTTGAATGCCAAGGTTGTGATCAATAAGAATTAAAAGACCATTTGCAAAAGCTATATTTATACAATTTATACAATAAGATTTTTCTTTTCTTTAAATATGTCAAAGCCAAAGGCATAAAAATTGTCAGGATTCTGTGCTAGCACCATCATAAACTCTACTTTTTGGCTTGCTTTAAATAATAATAATTTAATAATCTACATTTTCCATACAAAATGAAGTTTGTTTGTATTTAGTTTGTTTGTATTTAGTTTGGCAGGTGTCAATTTAATTAATAATCAACCAAATGACATTCTAGATTTGCTTTGGATAGCAGTTCAATGAATTCTATTGATTTTGTATTATTGGACTAGATGTTGTCATTATTACTGTGTGCCAGGCTTCAGGCAGCATTTGAATTAACCAGTAGTATTTCAGTATAAAGTGGGGGGGGGGGTTAGCATGGAAATGGTATTATAGTTCAGAAACAAACTCTTTCTTATATCCTTTTGGAATATTTTGTAGTTTTTTTAAAAAGACATAATGTATTAAAATTATTAAAAAAAATGCTTCCAAATGTTTTGTTGGGATTTGTTTTTTTGTTGTTTGGTTGGATGATTGGTTGTTTTGGGGGGAGTTGTTTTGGGTTTTTTTTCCCTTAAGGCTTTATTATGACATTTTCTTTAGAATATAACTCTAATGTAATGTTAGCTAGTATTGTAATGTAAGGGCTGAGTTTAGATGGTTGTTTATGTATATTAACCTTTATTTTCTATACAGTAAAAGCAGCTCACTATTCACAGATAGGTCAGTTACAGGAACATATGCTGCACCAGTAAGCCATAGGAACTACTCTGGAAGGCAATTGGTCTCAGCATGCACAAGGATGACCATGGAGGAATTCTTCAGTATGTTCAAAACTATAGCTCTGAGAAACTGAACATCTTGTATTACATTTTACTTATCTGTGGTTCCCTCAGGACAGAAACTTTTCTTGCAGAAGTGACAGAATGGAGAAAGGTATGGACTTCTCTCTGCTTTCTATCCTGAAAGAAGTATCAATTTCTGTTGAAACTAGCACCTCTTATGAATTTAGAAACTTTTGTAAGGGGTATTGGAGCATTAAGCATGTATAACTGCTAGTCAAAATGAAAAGCCACAGATCTGAATAGTGGTATGTTCCTTATCAGTCTGACTATTCTTATGACAAATGAAGATTGCAAAGTCTCTAGTGAGTATGGAAGTAGCATATCAGCTAAACCTGTTTGCAATGGGGTTCAGATTAGATTTAGCTCTTTCAAATGTTTACAGAGGTTTAGAAACAGATGGAGACTCAAGGCTAAAGCTAGAATTTTTTCACAGAATTACAGAATGGTTGACATGGAGCTGACCAAAGCCCTGCTCAAGCAGGGTCGCCTCCAATAGCACTCTGGAAGTTATTCCTTATTAAATTTTTGAGAGACTGGAAAAACTCAGGTGAAAATATTTTTGCTCTGTATTGTGCCCAGACCCAACAAAAGGGATGTGAAACTGTGGAAGGAAAAGGACTTTCCTTTCTTATATCTCCCTGTTGTGGAAAATATGTTTACTTCAAAAGAGTGTTCTCTGGTCAAGTGGCCATGCAAATGTCACCTGCAATGCAAAAACATGTGGCTAGAAGCCATTCTAAACACAAGTCCAAAGACATACTAATGTAGAAAGACCTGCTTTTCAAAACGGAGTAAAATATGTAATCAAAGTAATAACATGTAGTCCCTTTTGAGGACTTTCCCCAAACTTTGCTTCATTTGAGCTTCACATATTTGACACCTTGTTTTGACAATTCATCTGATTATATCAATATGTCACATTATGCAATAATAATGAAACACGATGTATTTCAGCAGAATGAGACATCCTGATGGCATGTCAGAGCCAACATATTTCAAATCAAAGTTCCTTAAAACATGATGATAAAACCCTCCATTTAAAAGAGCTTCCCCTGCACAGATTATTTGTATTTGCTATCACTATTACTTCTGTTATGTTCAACTGGCTCTTTTGCAACCTGTGTCTCTTGACTTAGTTTTGATTTTAAGTCAACACTCAAGAGAAAACAGAAATGTGCAAAACCTCAGAGTAAAATGGAGAACAAAACATCCTTTCTTTTCTTGTACCCTTTTCCAGTTTGAAACTACACATCTAGAAGCTTAAAGTAAACTTAATTCCAGCAGTAATTACATTCCTACACCTCTCTTAGCAATTAGGATGTTCTACCCTTAAAAGTCGGGGCCAGAAAAAGGAAATCAGAGACATTTAATGAGTGAATCTTCTAGAGTGAATTGCAAACTACTGATGGGATGATGGACTTCGGACAAAAATTCTTATTGAGTCATGTCAAGAATTCTTGAAATAGTTTCATTTTCTCTTACTCCAAGAAACCAGAGCCTAAACCAAAATAAATATTTCTGCTGCTGCATAGTAAGAAAGAGCAATACACAACTGAATGTTTTAGGAAAGAAGATGCATTCTCTTTCCAGTTTTGTTACCTGAGGAAAACTTCCTGAATCTTTTATGATTTTATTCTTTTTTTTTTTCTTTTTGACACGCCAGAATATTTAGATATCCATTTAGAAAAATAATTAGTTGATACTATTTTCTGCTTTTTTCATATTAGGGCGCATGTGAAATGTTTTGTTTCTCCCTAACATGCTACTATTGTCAAAAAATACAGATGTGTGCTATTTACAGAAGATAATACATTTTCTCAGCTTCAGGAGGTTCTCTTGAAGTCCTGATGCTTCATTCAGTTTGCTGATTGGTCTTTGCTGAAATACCTTAGGAGGGCCTCTGATGTCAGTGTCTTCCCTTGTATCTTTGAGAAGGAATTTATGACCTAGTTGCAGAAATGTTTGGTTTAGAAAAAAAAAAGGTGTTTGAAGGGTTATATACCTTATTAGCTGCT
The DNA here is from genome assembly GCA_009867235.2 of Psittacus erithacus. Lineage (NCBI taxonomy): Eukaryota > Metazoa > Chordata > Aves > Psittaciformes > Psittacidae > Psittacus > Psittacus erithacus. The sequence goes on from WYDI02006619.1 coordinate 22,393, forward strand.
TTTCCACCACTGAACATTGCTACCCTTAATCCTAATGGAAGTTATATACACACCTTAGCAGACAAGAGGGTCACTCTGGTGAGTGGATTTCAGGCTCCTCAGAAAGTGATACAACAGCAAAAACATGACATTAACCAAAGTAGTTGCCAGTGATCATAATAGATCCTGGAACTGGGTGGAAAGGGCAGAAATCCTTTTTCTGATTCCTTTTCTGTGGATTGTCTTTTCCCAGGACACTTCATTGCAGTGAGAAAAACCTCCTGCCCACTGCCAGATCTCAACTAAATGTTAATCGGGAACTTAATGAAAAATAAAACACTGAGCCTGTGAACTCTAATTTGAAATCCCACTGCACATGTGCAAGAAGAGGGAAGGTAAAGGAAAGTATAGAGGAGGACAATGAATGCTGAATGTGAGATTATTTTTTTCAATATATTTTTCTGAATGTGTGTGGGAATTCATTGAAATGCAAGCTGATAGACCCCCCTGAAATTCCTGCTGTAGGTGGTTATCTTTTTTGGTACAGATTACGAACATAAATGAGGTAACCTATACAGAAGCTTCAGTTTCTTTATATACGTGGGCAAACCTGGTAGCTATCATCTTTGCCCCCAAAAGCATGTGCATAATTAGTTAAAATCCCAGTCCTTTCAGAATAGTGAACCAACTACAAACCATCAAGAGATAAGAATGCCTTTTATCTTTTTTTTCAGCAAATTAGTGTATTGTTGAATAGAAGTGCTTGCAGAAATAAAGCACATTTTTGTTATTATGCATTGTATGAGTGATGATATTCCTAATTTTATTATATAAAAAATAACCCTGAAAAAAAACCAGACAGCACATATTAAAGTGAGATGTAAGTGCCTTACATATTGACAAAATGATCAAATAATTTTCATCACAGATATTCATAAAATATATAAGCAAATGCTATTGAAATCTGAATAATTATAAGTCTCCTGGAAGCAAAGCAGTGTTTGATTTATTGCATGTTCTGTCTATTCTGTTAGCTGTTTCTGTACATATAGTTTGTTCCTGAAATTTTGGGGCAGATCTTATCTCTTGTGCTTGCAATTGGAGATTCAGGATACCTTTTTCTTTTCATTGTATTGCTTGAGTCCTGATTTTATTTTTTTTTTTTTGGGGGGGGGGAATGAAGCATGTTCTTTGATTCATTTTTTTAATATAATATTTTTACATGGCTATATTTGCTAGCCAACAGCTATATTTCAGTTTACCACCAGACTTCCTTCCAAATGGAAGCACTTTATAAAACTAGTGAAATCACAATACCCAATCATTCAGAAATATTGTGCTACTTCAAATTTTTATAAGCTCTTAAATTTTGAGGTGATCAGGGTTCTGAGCTTGCATTGCAGAGAATAATTTAAAATTATTGAAGCACTTCACATATTTTTAAAACCACTTCAGCTAGAAAATGATGGGGTTCTAGAAATATGCAGCATATAAGGGTGTAAAATTATCAGAGAGCTTAAGTGCTCTCTTAAATTGATCAAGGTTCCTTGCTTGTACATTGCAAAGCAATTGAAAATTACTGGAGTGCTTCAAGTGGTTCATGTTTTTAGAAGAGTTCTGGTCTCTCCGGCTGAAATGCTCTTTAAAATTGTGAATATCTCCAATATTTTTGAATGTTGAGTATGCACCCGTTATTCTGCTTTTCCTTATTTTGGGCTGTTGGGGTTTTTTAGCACCCAATATTTTTCTTTCAGAGGCCTCAAAGTTAAGTAGGTCTTGAAATTCTTCAGTTTCAGATACGTGGGAGCTTTGATGAATTTAATTGTGCTATTGCTTCTGAAGGAAACAGTTTAAGAAATAGTTTTAATAATACCGGTGTCAGAAGCTGACATCTAAATTCATGGCTATGTCTTTCGTTATTTATAAAGTACTTTCCATTGGTAGCTTCTTTTATTTAAAATTTATAAGGTATACTCTATCTGGATTTTAATTTATTTTCAATTATTTAATATTATTGTGTTTTTAAAAAAATAAACCAACAAAAGGCCCCTTTAAAATGTTGCTTTTTATTTCCGTCTTTTGTGAGCCCTTCCTTCTATTCCACTTCTTGCTGTCTTCAATACACACACTGCACAAACCACTAATATAACATAATTCATTCTCTCTCAGCTCATTCTCAGTACTATGTTTCAGTAGAACTCACAGTGGGTAGAATTTTGAGCTGGATTTATCATCCACACAAGAGAATCATAATAGTTCTATATTTTAAGAAGGGAAGAAAAAAAAAACTATAAAGTGCATCATTCTGCAATGCATTGTTTCTGTATGTTGAATTTATGACTGTAAGAAGGAAATCACTTGTTTTATCCAGGTATTCTATTGTGTGCGTTTAAAAATTTAATTCAGTCCCTACTGTGCTATTTGTTTTACTTAACTGTTTTCATGAACTTTGCTTATTTCAGGTCTATATTTCCTTACCTTATCCCTATTATGAACTATTCCTTCCAATCATTTGCCTTTTTCAAAAGTGTAAAGAAATTACTCTCTGCAGCCTGTTTTTTATTATCATTATTATTTTATTTTAGATTCAGCTTTAGTTGCATGGCAAATAGTTAAAACCAAAAAATTATGTGTTTGTCTTTATCTAACTGTTGCATATAGGAACTACTTGAGTGATAAGTACTATTTTCTGAACAATTAAGTGCTTTATTTAGAGAGGATTTTAAAATGTTTGTGCAACAGGCTGAATTTTTTTTAACTGGAATAGTGTAATCATAGTCTTAAAAAGAAGTAACTAGAAAATACTTGAAATCAATATTTCAGGTTTATTATGATCAAAATGGATGTATTAGATTGCTTAATATTATATTGCATTCATTTTCATGTTACTGTTTTTAACTCTAAGATACTTCGAACAGCATAATTTCTTGGAACTCATGTTGCCCGCTAATTTGAATTGGTTGGCTGGAAACTTAATTTATAGTGCTTGTTACCATTCCTTTCTGAGAATTTTGAATTACGAGTTGCCAGAAAGTGCTACAATGTATTGTACATGTTCTATGCTTGCTGTCATGAATAGTGCCCTCCAACCTTTTTATGACCCATGGAAAATTAAAAAAAAAATTAATTTTAGCTTAGAAAATCACATTAATATTTGCTATAGATATATCCATATCAACAGTTACTACTAGACCAATATTTCTGCAATTTTGGAAAATGAAATAGCTATTTCAACAGCAGCCATTGGGGTAAAGTAGATATCTATGGGGACTGAAAAGACTGAAATCTGTAAACATTAATATAGAAATTGTTTACAATGTCGACATTTATCAGAGACAGAATTTTCTATGTGTTACAATAAACCACAATTCATTGTGCTAGTGCCTGGCCTCTATTTATCAGCCCAGTATTTTCAGGTATTAAATGTGATCAAGAGGAAAAAGAGGTTTGTACCTTTAGTTCATTTTAATTAAACTGGTTTTAAAAAAGCAAAAAGCAAAGCCCTAAGCAGAGGAAATGCTTCCCTGACATGTACCCCACATATTTTGGTGAAAGTAGGGAAAATGTCTCCAAGTTCTGGAAGAGATTTTCCAATGAATCATATTTAAAATCCTAAAAAGGGCTGCTGATACTATACCTTTCTACTGTACTACTGTTGTCTTTATGTGGCAGATATATATTGATAACAGAAACTGCTATATGCAGGGAAACTGCTATATGTAGGAAACAGATATCTGGATATGTTTGGACTGAGTGTGTGCTACATAGCTGCAGCTTTAATACTGTGCTAAGGGCAGCACAGGTCAGAGTAATGACCATAGTGGTTAAAAGTGACTGCCAAAGTAATGCAGTAGAAATCCACCAGGGCTATTTAGCTCAGGCTGGCTAAATTCTCATTGAAGAATCATAGAATCATAGAATAGATAGGGTTGGAAAGGACCTTAAGATCTACTTCCAAACCCCTTGCCATGGGCAGGAACACCTCACACTAAACCATGTCACTCAAGGCTCTGTCCAGCCTGGCCTTGAACACCGTCAGGGATGGAGCATTCACAACTTCCCTGGGCAACCCATTCCAGTGCCTCAACACCCTTACAGTAAAGAACTTCCTCCTTATATCCAATTTAAACTTCCCCTGTTTAATTGTGAACCCCTTAGCCCTTGTCCTATCACTACAGTCCCTGAGGAAGAGTCATGCTCCAGCATACTTGTAGACCCCCTCAGGTATTGGGAAGCTGCTATGAAGTCTCCACACAGCCTTCTCTTCTCCATGCTGGACAACCCCAACTTTCTCAGCCTGTCTTCATACAGCAGGAGCTCCAGTCCCCTGATCATACTCGTGGAGTTCCATGTCCTTTTTATGTTGAGGGCACCAGAACTGTACACAATATTCCAAATGAGGTCTCACAAGAGCAGAGGAGAAGGATCATCTCCTTCAACTTGCTGGTCACGCTCCTTTTGATGCAGCCCAGGATACGGTTGTCTTTCTGGGCTGCAAGGGCACACTGCCGGCTCATGTTCGTTCTCTCATTGACCAACACTCCTAAGTCCTTCTCTGCAGGGGTGCTCTGAATCTTTTCTTTGTCCAACCTGTAGCTGTGCTTGGGATTGCTCCGACCCAGGTGTAGGACCTTGCACTTGGCATGGTTAAACTTCATAAGG
>WYDI02006622.1:0-37987 GCA_009867235.2 Psittacus erithacus
GGCAATCATGAACTTAAACTATAGAAAGATTTAGGTGGGAAGAGACCTTAGAAGATACAGCCCTCTGCTCAAATATGCTAACAGCACAGGAGAACAGTTTCATTGTAGGTAGACCATGAGATAGAGGAGGATACACAGGCCATATGGTATCACGCAGAGCCAATCAAGTCAAATGTGGCAACTTATTTGCCATATGCTTTTTTATGTTTTTTTTTCCTGATGCCTCCCACTGCGAAGCATCTACAGAACTCCTTTCAGAAAGGCTGAACACTAGAAGCTGTGTGCACCTTCAAACAGCTGACTAAGCTGAGAAATGAAATTGTGAGTTGTCAAAATTATCCCAGAATGGAAAAACAGAAATCGTGTACCAATCAGCTGGCACTGGTGAAATCTCAACCATCAGTCTTCTGTGACTCAGTTTCCTAGGTTAAATTCAGTTGTGCAAGGTGGTGTTCAATGAGCTGCTGTAGGGTACTTGAAGTATCTGCCATGGGCTGTAATATGGCAGAGCACCTACAGGTGCTCCTGCCCATAGATTGGCAGCACGAGGTCAAGTAAGACATATGAGGGCACCTCTAACGGCACCAGTAACCTGTGCAAGCAACTAAATGGGCCTCTCCATTCACTCGATGTTGACAACATTCTCTTCCACAATTAAACATGAATTTCCTGAGGGAACTTTTTAATTTCTAACTGAAAAAGCCAAATTTTCCAAACCAAGCTTCTTGCAAGAAAGAGAAGGCTTTGGCATAGATTTTCAAATGCAGTATTTAAAACAGGCATTTAGAACACTACTGTTTTACATAAAAATTTCCTGTTTGCTGATTCAAAATGAATTTCAGCTGGGAATACAAGTGAATTGAAGGAAGAAGTTAAAATGAGTGAAACTGAAATGTAAGGTACTGAAATTGCAGAATTTAAATGAACTAAACCAATTTTTCCCCCAAATTCTGCTTTGATTTTTGTCCTGATTCAGTACAAGGAAATGTTTTGATATGTTGAAAATTTCTGTGGGATGGGAATCCATTTCCTGCTCATCTGTAACACTTACTAATCGTCGTAAAGTATTCTGAGAACATAACAATCCAAGGCTTCATATCATTGAAAGATATGATTAACACTACTTAATGCAGAGATAAAGTGAGGCATAAAAATAATTTAAAAGCAAGAAGGATTAAAAAAAAAAAAAAGTAAAATTGACTGGTTAAGACACCTGCCTCCTTGTTTTAACCACCAGAATTTAATATCCAAAATGCCAACTCTGTCTCTTCAGTTAAAGATAAAAGGCTGGTACATCCAGAGCTTCTGAGGCTGAGAAACAGGGAGCAAGGACTCTTTGCCATTAGTTTCTCATTCTTAGCTCTCCAGATGGAGAATGCTGAAATTTCATGTACACAGAGACATATGCTTGGGTGAGCAGCATTGAGTCTGAGGAGAAGACACGTTCCTGGTGTAGCCCTTGCAAACAGTGATGATTCCTTGATTAGGTCAGGATGCTGACAGGGGCATTTATTACCAAGGGAATACAACCCTCATGAATTCATGTTATTGGGATTTTACAGACAAAACAACACAAAAGCAAAGTAGTGAGAAAATGTGACCTTTTGGAAAGTAAGTAAGCTTTACAGAACAAAATTAAAACTAAGAATTAAAGATTTGTATTTTTACTTCAGTTGCATACTTGGCTGATCTACAGAGACATATACAAATACTGGCCAGTAAAAGAAGCATTTAGCTGCACGGCTACTAGAGTTTCTGGCTTCCAACCTTAAAGCCTATTAGAAAATAAAGGGCACAGAAAGTTGATAACATGAGGTAACTAAAGATAGTGCGAAGTTTGGAGTTTGGACTTTAAATTGCCAACACAACTGCAATTTCTGTTAGCAGAGTATACTAGTTTTGGCTGGGTTAATTTTCTTCATAGTAGCTGGTTTAGGGCTGTGTTTTGGATTTGTGTGGGAAACAGTGTTGATAACAGAGGGATGCATTATCAATTATTGCTGAGCAGTGCTCACACAGTCAAGGCCTTTTCTGCTCCTCACATTACCCATGAGCAGGCTGGGGGTGCACAAGAAGTTGTGAGGGGACACACCCCGGACAGCTGACCCCAGCTGACCAAACGGATATTCCATATCATATGGCGTCATGCCCAGTATGTACCTCTGGGGGAAGAAGGAGGAAGTGGGACATGTTTGGAGTGATGGGATTTATCTTCGCAAGTAACTGTCACTCATGATGGAGCCCTGCTTTCCTGGAGATGGCTGAACATCCGCTTGCTGATGGGAAGTAGTGAATGAATTCCTTGTTTTGCTTTGCTTGTGTGCACAGCTTTTGCTTTACTTATAAAACTGTCTTTATGCATGAGTTTTCTGTCTTACTCTCCTGATTCTCTCCTCCCTACCACCAGAGGGGTGGGTGAGCAAGCGGCTTTCTGGTGCTTAGTTGCTGGTCAGGGTTAAACTACAACGCAACAAGAAAGCCTCTGTTTTCAGCAAATTTTGAATATTAACATAGTGTAAGGTTTAAAGGTAAGTTAACAGAAAACCTGAAAGTGTATTCAACAAATCTATGAAATTACAAGCCTTGTTGCTGTGATCCCTGGAAACATTTATTCCTAGGCTGAGAGCAACAATAGACATAAGGTGATCAGTGGGAAACAAGTGAAAGCTGTTGAACAGCACAGCAGCTTTAGAGCTCCCTACTACAGAAAGAGATTATACATGAAGCATAACTCAGCAGTACGAGGGTAAAATTTTGTAAGCCACACTTTCTATACAGATTGTGTTGGAAAAATAATTTACAAGCATCACAGAAATTTTCCCAGGTCATATATATAGTATAGTATCTCATTCAGAAAAGAGTATTTCAGGTTCCACAGGAAGCTCATGTGACTACCACAGGAAATAACATATTTTTATTAAGTGTGATTCTACAGTGTTATTTCTGTTTAATGGATAAGGAGTTGACGATATATTCATGTTGTGAATATCATTCTCACAAGACTGAAAAGCACAGAGATTTCATTAGATTTAATACATGCCAGCAAAGTGATTGTAGGCTGCACCCAGAGGCATAACACAGCAGAAAATGTTATTCCCACTCTCACAAGTATCACACCTCCTACATTGAGCCAGGGTGTCAAGGGATTCCTTGTACCCTGTCAGCATGGAGGATGGCAGACAGGAAGGGAAGATTTCACAAACTCTGCAGCAAAGATAAATACAAAATGAAAAATTGATAAAGGAGAGCAACTTGAAGGAACTGAGATCAAATGAGTACAGCTTGGAGGCATTTACTGATCATTTCCATATGCCCAGTGTGATCTTAATTCCTGTGTTCAGAGTGAGAACAAGTTTAGTGCAAGAAGCAAGAAGTTTAGTGCAAGCAACAATGAGAAACAGGTGAAAATCACTGGTGAACGTAACTACAGGTGGGATGAAAAAAGCAGACAACAGCAGACTTTTTAATCAAGTAAGAAGTTGGAATTGGCCAACTTGAATTCAGAAAGGACAGCACTTAGGTTTTATTTACTAGAATAAGCTTGTTGGTGCCTGAAGTGGACAGGACCTCCACACGTCCTGCAGACAGACAATTTCTGACTGCAACACTTTATGCCATAAGGAAATGAAGAGAGCAGGACAAGTGTACCACACCACATTACTTGTGGGATGCGTATCAACTGTTTGCTGGCTTGAGCAAAATGAAGAAAGGAAATGGTATTAAGGTTGGGATTATGGGGTTTTAGGGGTTCTGCCCTCACCCAAGTCTAACAGACTGGTCAATGAAAAAAAGGGAAGCTAAGGGGAAAAAAGGGACAGAGAAGTTAATAACAGTGATAACATGACTAACTGATAAAGACTGAAAGCAAAAGACTGTGGAAGTATTTACTCCCTGATCATTCTGGACTATGCTGGGCAGAGGCATTTCCAGTCCCTTTACAAAAGAAAGGTAAGAATTTGGACTTTTAGAGGACTCTGTGAATTAAAGATAGTGCTCCAGCATAGTCCTTAGGAAGCTCTATCTGACTGTATTTTTTTCATCCAAGATTCCAGACATAACAGAATTAGAGTGTCATGTAATACACATATGGAATTGCCTAAGCAGATAACTGCAACTGAGACACGAGTCAGAAAATAACGGTCTTCATGTTCACGTCTTCTATATCCAAGAGTGTCAAAACCTAATTGAGCTTTCTGTATCAGTCTTTTCTTTCTCACTAATGCCTTACCTATGGAAGAATTCAAGTTTTTAGTCAGAGCAACTTATCAACCAAAACCACCCAAAGGTGCCAGCTCTAATAGATACTGCCCGGCAGAGAATGGCTTGACCACCTGTTAGATCTTAATAGGCTCCACACCAGAAATGTCAGTTTTTGAGGAGTACTGCAATTTTTTTAATAGAAGTGAACTTAACAGATGCTTCACAGATGAAAAGAAATCAATCTGTAGAGTAGTCATGCCTTTTAACTACTAATATTTATCTACTTTGAGGTTTTCAAAGCCTCTGATTGGACTCGTAGTTGTACCAAAAATTACCTAATATGTATTTCAGAGGGAAGAAAAACCTGGGGACTTGGAAGGTATTTGGAATTGTGGGCCTATTATAACTTTGAATACAAACCATACATAGCTGAATACATGAACGAAACTATGGATAATATTTATAGTTTGCAGAAATACTTAGAATTGCATGACAGGGTGACTAAGAAGTTTATATTCTACTCTTGACAGATGCTAGCACTTCTGAGATGACTTGCTTCTGATAGTAAGCCTCTTTTTTGCAGCTCTGCCTCAATACAGCTGCTAATTTTGCAGATTTGTCTATTATGTACACTTTCATTTAGAAACTCATGTTAAAAAAAGCAATCATATTGGTATACTCTAAAATAATTGTTAATAGCTCTAAGAGTATTTCTAGAATAGATCATGGGTGTTTGGGTTTTTTCTGTATAAGTATCTAAATAAAAAGATTTGGAGGGAAAAACATTTTCATTGCAAATACAGGATTGCTGAAATGTATTTTAGAGGTATGCATTTTAGTACAATCTTTGACACTGGAATTCATCTGTAACCAGAACAGTGATTAACATGTTTAACAGCAATGTACTTCGTGGTTTTCCTTTACTCTGCACAGTTCTAATTCTTCATGGATTTTAAAAGAATATTTGGAATAACTTTCAGCGATAAATAAATCCTAGAGCTGAAATGGGGGAAAAAATTTACATTCTCCAGCAGTCTTCTGTCAAATACAATGCAAATGCAATGAAACCACAAAATCCCAGAGATAAGGTTTCAGTGTGTAACAGCAGCACTAGCGTGAAAAAACCCACGTGTGGCTCTGCACTGTGGGACTGCCTTAAGTTGACAGCACACACATTCCTTGAGAAAACAGCTGTATGTCTTTGGCCATCCTATACGAAACTCACCCTCTTTTGGTCTGATTGTTTTTTTAAGGGTGGACACAAGCTAATTTAAATGGGTTAACTTGAATTAAATTACCCAATTTGTAAAGAAAAAAAAATGCATTATCTGATAATCATAAAATATTATCTGATTATAATCATCTGATTACTAAACCTTCTACAAAGTTCTGTGTAATTTTAGCTTAACATTTCATACCAAAATAAGTTCTAAATCAGGCAGCTATGAATATTATGGGGCTCTCTAAAACTGACTCATTTCAGTGTCAATGCTAGCAGAGCACCTTACTAAATTTAGAAAAATAGTGTAGGCAAAGAACAAATACTACAAATTCTTTGTCAGTACATGCTTTCCCCTCTCTGCCTAACATCACCTTTTCACACTAAACCACAAAAGGCCTCATTTTCAAAAGTGATGAGCAATTTTGGGTGCCAAGTCAGAGATGGATAGAAAGAAGCTGGTTTTAGGCAGTGTTAAGTCTACTCTAACAGCTGTCTCTTTACCCTCCAAAAAAGGCTCTTAATCTCTCTGGCATCCTCTGTTCAGTTTTGTACCAGTACAAAATGTCCTTACAGAATTGCACAGGTGGAGTTGATTGTGCAAACCCCACCTCTGTGTCGTCCTTTACCCATGAGCATAGGCACTTGACTACAGAGTGCAGATCTGAGATTTCTCTGCACAGAGTGAAAGGATGCCTTATGGGATGAAGAGCCAGGGCCACTAGTAGGAATGAATAGCATCTTAGCTATGCCTACCACCCTCCAACATGTTCTCACAGACTTACTGCCAAGCATTTTTCAGTATATTCCAATGTTCAGTTCTAATTTTTACTACTGCAAATTTAAGAGATGAAAATATAGTTCCTACTATAGTTTCTCTTTCCTCAGTAAAATTCCCTAAAAGTCCTCCACCGAAGTATCTTCGTGATAAAATCTGACCATGAAGGCTGAGAGATAAGCGAAAAACATCCATTATTGGCAACTTAAGAAAGCAAAAAAAAGAAGCGATAAAAAAGGAAGCATGCTAGTAGTTTCATCTTCTGATCTACAGTGAGGAATCCACATCTCTGTTTTTTACAAAGCCAACAAAATATGACATTTACCTACCTTCCTCCCTTCCATTATACTTGTCTCTGCCAAATGCTGTTTGTGTTTTCCCCAGTCTGCTCTTTACTTCACTAAAATCCCCATCTTAACCACCTTCTCCATTCCTCTGGTTCTCCATATTTGCCTATTCCAGCTACACAACTTTAACGCTCTCAACTACAGCTCCTGTCCGCACCCTGCCACACAGCATTCCCTTTCCCTCCCCTTGCATGTTAGGCAGCTCCCGCCAGCACTAGCACTGCTGCCCTTATTCTCCTCTTCACCTCCCCACCTCACTCTGAATTAAAACAGTGCTGCCCTCTAGTATATATGCTCCTTCACTTACCATGAAATTGATTTAATTAATGTGAGTTAATTAACTAGTTTGGGTACCTAGCGAGTTCCGAGAGTTAGTATTAGCAAATACAAGGAAAGTGACACAGTCTACAGTGGTAATAAAATACAGCAGCAGCTTTTCCCTGTCAAACTTCTGTCACAATACGAGTGCTGCCATTGCACAGGAAGCAATGAGACAAAGTACCAATTCTGTCTTCTTTAGCATTCTACAATGCTAACACTGAAAGCTGCCCATATCCTGTGCACCAGATTCTATGCGCAAATAGAAGCTATGAAATGGTTTTGGAAATAAAGCGTTAAATTCCAATTGCCATTTCTGAGCTCTTTGCTAGCAGCAAAACCTTACTGAAGAGACAACAGCACAGATATGTGCAGGAACAAATTTTAAGAGCATTCTCTATTCTGATTTAATAATAATGCAACAATCAGACAGCCTCTAAAAAAAATCCTACTGCAGCAAGCAATGTGCAGCACAAGTATTGGGCTGGCAAACATCAGCACCCCAGATCAAAGGTGCTCCTCCTCCTTGTGCCTGGGGTAGACAGGCTTCCTCCAGGTCACTCCCAGAAGCAGCCCTTCTTGCCTGCTCGTTTGGAGGATCAACACCCTGCACTGTCCTCTCTCAGGCAGCTGGGGTAAAGGACTGTCCCTGGACACATTTAAGGACAAAATCTATTGATGTCATAGAGCCATCCTCTACTAACAACCAGTGTACACATAATGAGAAGGAGCTCCCTGCACTTTTTCACTCTTCTGCAAGAACAAATATTTTAAGTCCATGCCTGACCAGCAAAAAAACTAGTTAAATCAATATCTGGCTGTGTTGACACACAGTTCTGTGCTCCACTAAGGATTCTTGATTTTTTAATCTCATTCCTTGATAATTCCATTTTCTCTGTGCCTAATACACTGGTATCTTCCTCTCCTGGAGCCCTTTCCCTTTATCTTTATTATAGCTGATATAGAAGCACTCAGGTCAATCAAGATGAACCAGAGTACCACATCTGCTCCCTAGGCAGCAACACAAAAGCTGTTTCTAGTAGAAATGCTGATATAAGCGCAATCTTTCAGGTACAGTAAAGATGAAAGGCGTAACAAGAAAACACTCAAAGGACATGAGAAAATAGACTATTAGAGGATATTTCCCAGAGACAGGGAAGTAAATGAGCACTTCTGCTTCTATTTATATTTTGTTAGCCCTTTTTCCTCAGCTTATTGAACAATATTTGTCCATATTATGGTCCTTTTTATTACATAATTAATACTACATATGCTACATTATTCCTCAGTTGCTCTAAGAAGATCTTAAAGATACTTAAGAGCATCCCCCTTGTGCTCCTAACATTTTGTGTTGTGTTTAACCAGCCACTCAGCTGACAAGCAGAGTTCCCCATCACTGCCCAAGTGATAATGCCATACAAATAAGGATGCACATGGCAATATTAAAACACAGCTATGCTTTTACTATTCAAATAATTATCAGGAAAGGGACAAGCAAAGTTCTTTCTCCATAAAGCTTGAATAAATGAGTTTTGTGTAGGAAATTCAGAAGAGACTTGAAGGGAAATAAATTCTGCAGTTAATCATTTATCTTGGAGTGGAGTGACTGCTGAGCAGCTCTGCTGCTCATTGTAAAGCCTTTCAGTTGTCGTAATTACTACATGGTGTTAGACTCATGGGTCTGTACAGCTCTAGTTTTCCTGGTCATGTCCCTTGTTTGCACCATTAGACTGACTTTTTCCTAGTCCAGCCACACAAAGAAAGCACAGAGGATTACCATACTACAGCATGGATGAATACCCTGTACGTATCCTGATTTGTACCTCTTCCTTTTTTTTATTTCCTCACAGCTAGCTGTGCTCAATGCTTAGCAAGACATTTCCCTTTAGGAAATTATAATAAACAAGCAAAGATTAGTTATGGAAACTGCATGCATGATAAGAACACTATAAAAGTGAGCACTACCCCAGCAACATGAACTTAATTAATTTGATAACATTGGAAAGGTTATTTCTCCACTTTTGAAGAGACAAGCTCTACATATTTTTTAAAGGCAAAACTTAAACCTATAACCAGAACGCTTTGGTCTGCTCTTCAATACAGTATATAAAAGGTTTATGGATTTCATCAGAACTGATTAGTTTATTGTCTAGACCACAGCTTATTTTTCATAAGATTTCTTGTCATATCTGTGAGCTATTCCTGTAATGATGGATGAGACTAGTGCCTTAAAATCATCATTTTCTCTGTCAGCAGGGAAACTCACTGAACCCTGTCAGATGGAATATCACCTCCTCTCCGGCAGCTTCATAATGTAAGGGCATAATTCATTCTCACAGGGGTATACGGGAGTCCAGGATTGAACCTACACATAACTAAAGTATTGTTATTCAGGGGAAGAATATGAATTACACAGTTATTACAGGAGTTTTAAACTTTTGCTTGGATAAGCTGAAATTGCTACTGAAAAATTGTACCAACCACAGTCTTCGACATTCAAATCAAAGCCCATGATTTTGGCCCTTCTGAGAAATGGCATTCCTAGAAACAGTGTCTGTCAATGTTAGTTTTATTCTCTCATAAAATGAGAACTATGTATCATGTGAAGCACAAGTGTCAAGTAAAATCTGTATCCAGTTTGCAAAGAAGTGAAATTGTGTACCCTCTATAATTTCAGGCCAATTGTTAGGGCTTGGCATGCTGTACAGTTGATTCTATGCAAACAAATAAATCACAGTTTAGACATGCATGGCCCTGGAAACACATTTTTTTCTGTAGTCTTACAGAAAATAAGTCTAACTATACATAAGATGGGAAAATCAACTATATGTAATCATTCCCTTCTGCAGTAGAATTAAAGACACTTATACTAATGGACTACGCAGGATTAGGAGTAAACCACTGCCAAAGGTATCAACAGTTTTCACTTTTACCACTTATCACATAGAAATATCTGCTTACTGCTTCTATATCCCTCTATATGCTTTCAGAGAGAAACACTGAATACACTGGTTCACATTTCATTTTTAACAGTTAATTGCTGTTTAAATATGTAGCATAAAGCACAGACATAGAATTGTTCTGAAGTATTCACTTGCCTCTTTATTTACATTTCTTATACGGCAGATACATCTGAAAGACTTACTCTGAAATGACTCTAAAGTAAAGCAAAGTTAAATTTCCCCAGAGAGGGTCTAAAGCAGAAGTTTAAACTTCTCATCACTTTGAAGGCAATAGAACTGACGTTTATTGCTGTGCCATGCCAAACTACAGCCCCACCTCTGGATAACTAAAGACTATATGGCAGATGGATGCTTTAAGAACCTTCCCCAGAGCCTGCCAGTGCATATTGTGTTGTCTGTTTAGATGATAAACTACCTGGAAAGGCCTGGACCTGTACATTTTTCTGTGTTTTGTGCAGCTTTACTCTTTACGGGGTTTAAAATGATCATCACGATTAATCCATAGATAAACTACCCTAAGAAAGCCAATGTTGCTTGCCCTGCAAGAGCATGGCCTTAAATCCATTTGCTCCCCTTTATTTACAGTGCCTATTATGGTTCCCCAGGGAGCCATGCGTCCAAGGCCTAATGCATGGGTCTCACAGGGGAGATGAGCACCAACTTTACTGGACTGTGAATTAGGCCACGGATAGGTTACACCCGCAAAGCCTGCAGGCTGAGATTATATATGTGTATATATATACCTCTGTGCCTCCCACAACATCTACCCATGCTATCAGGCCCTACTGAACATCAGTAAACCCTTGCCAACTTCCTGACCTACCTGCAGAATCAGTTGGAATACTGCATTAGTGTTGAATGTCCATTAACCCACTGTTTCCATTTCAGTTATCACCTTCCTTTGTGTACTTGTAGAAAAACTGTCCCCTTTGTAATATGTCATAAAAACTTCAATTCTTGCAATGTTAAAAAACAAGGTAATGTATCATGAGTTATCAAATCACTTCACATTACTGTGATTTTCCCTATCTACTGCTTTCACCACAATTGAAGCAATAGTGACTTTTCCAATAGAGAAAAAAAAAAAAAACACCCCAAAAAATTAAAAAACAACAGAAATGCAAAAATAATAATATATATAGACACCAGAAAAAAAAATTTAAGTCATTGCTTGCAGAAAGGTTAAATTTATTTTCAGTATTTCAATCTTTTTTTACTTTATTTGGTGGTACAAAAGGACATTTAATGTCACAGAGCCATTGTGCATACCAGGCCACATGTAACTGTGGGCATTGCACCAACAAATTGTACGGTCATTGTTATAACACTCTATTCACTAATTTATAACTAAACCATAGGACTTAAATATAAATTCATGGATGACTTTTGAAAGGTGAATGGCACAGATAAGTTTCACCCTTTGCTAAATATATACAGTTCCTGTTCTTTGGTATTTATAACTACGTAACATGACTTTCAAATACCTTCAACTGTGAAGTGGCAAATTAGCTCCATCATCTAACTGGCTGAACTAAACACCACATCTGTAAAGCTCTCCTTGGACAAGGGGCTTCCTTCCCATTTGTGGTTAACAGAACATGAAAGCACAGATTAAAACAAAGCGAAAAGAGAACAGGAAAGAGACTTGCCAAAGGAAATACATATAATATGTATCTATATGTTGTAATATTATATATATCTCCTTTCTATATTATTATTATTATATGAATATTACATGTATCTCCTGTATCTCCTGTACCGCTTGTTGGAACAGTAAATTCCTGGCAGGGCTCAAGCTGGTGTCTTTTTCTGCGCTCTCTATAGCACTAAATCCACCTTCCAAAGTTTAGAAATCATAATTGCAACAAAATCTCTAAACAAAAGAAAGTCAGTATAACTTGCCCTGCTGGTGTAGTAAACACTACCCTTCCACATATCACAACACACAGTTTGAATACTGAATTAATGTCACATGAAAATAAAATAAAGTCTAATTTTCATCTGTATTGGGTTTCTGTGGAAAGGTTGCGAGGGGAGCTACAGAGATGGCTTCTGTAAGAAGCTGCCAGAAGCTTCACTCGTATCCAACCGAACTAATGTCTGCTGGCTCCAAGACAGACCACTGGAGAAGGCAGAGCCCATCAGTGATGGTGGTAGCACCTCTGGGATAACATATTTAAGAAGGGGAAAAAACCCAAACCTGCGTAACTGCAGCTGGAGAGAGCAATGAGAATGTGTGAGCGCAAAACCTCTGCAGGCACCTAGATCAGTGCAGAACAAGGGGAGGAGGTGCGCCAGGCACCAGAGCAGAGATTCCCCAGCAGCTCGTGGTGCAGCCCATGATGAGGCAGCTGTGCTCCTGCAGCCCATGGAGGCCCACGGTGGAGCAGATCTCCACCTGCGGCCCATGCAGGACCCCACACTGGAGCAGGGAGATGCCTGAAGGAGGCTGTGATCCCATGGGAAGCCTGTGTTGGAGAAGGCTCCTGGCAGGACCTGTGGCCCTGTGCAAAGAGGAGCCCACACTGGAGCAGGTTTGCTGCAGGACTTCCGACCTCACAGGGGACCCAGGCTGCAGCAGTCTGTGCCTGAAGGGCTGCACCCTGTGGAAAGGACTCACGCTGGAGCAGTGTGAAGAACTGCAGCCTGTGGGAAGGATTCACATTGGAGAAGCTCGTGGAGGAGTGTCTGCCATTGGAGGGACCCCACACTAGAGCAGGGGAAGAGTGTGACGCGTCCTCCCCCTGAGGAGGAAGGAGCAGCAAAGACAACATGATGAACTGACTGCAACCCCAGTTTCCCACCCTACGCCACCTGGGGGAAGGAGGTAGAGAAAATTGGGAGTGACGTGAAGCCTAAGAAGGGAGAGGTTTGGAAAGGTGTTTTAAGATTTCTTTTTATTTTCTCATTACCCTACTCTGATTTGATTGGTAATAAACCAAATTAATGTTTCCACAAGTCAAATCTGTTCTGCCTGTGACAGTAACTGGGTGAGTGATCTCCCCCTGTTCTTATCTCAACCCACCAGCTCTTCATTGTATTTTCTCTACCCTGTCCAACTGAGTAGAAGAGTGATAGAGCAACTCTGGTGGGCACATGGTGTCCAGTCAGTCAACCTGTCATATCACCCCTGTTATTCCACCTTACAAAACATTTACATACCTAGTACTCTTTACTCATGAATTACAGCAGCAGTATTACAATCAATACTGACTACCTAGAAAATCTATTTAAGAAAGTCTCTAAAGTACTTAAAAGGATTAACATCTCTGTTTTAATCTATCAAAAAACTAATAATCTCTGTTTTTCTGAGTAACCACTCTCACACTGCACCAAACTGTGAGTCACAAACTCTTCCAACAGTTCACATTCATATTGTTTTATCTCTTTTCGCAAAGGAATTAATTTCAGGGCAGAATGTAAACAGATGCTTAGTACCCTGCTAGCATGTTCCAATACAGCCAGAAAAACAACTATTTACTCTGTGTCATGTTTGAGTTCCATAACATTTATGTTCTGAAGAAGGATAATGAATTCTAAACATTTCCCAATAAATGTAACTATATTTTAGGCCTTCCTCAACAGGAATATTCTATAAGCTCCACACATGTCAATCAAATTTTGTATTAAATTTTACCTTTAGATGATTTAAATCTCCTGGACAAACACAGAGTACTCAATGTTGACAGTGTGCCCTTTTTCCTACTGAGCATGAAATAGGTGAACACAGAAACTTCTAAGGCTATCTTGTCATTCTCTACCATTAGTCCTATATTCTTGGCCTTAAAATATGATGCTAAAACTGCTTTAAATAGTAAGATGAGAATTCCCAGCATCAGGCAGGAATGTCAGCTTGTCTCTGTGATGAAGGAGTGTGTGGAGTCATCTGGGAGCAGGAACAAAGCAATCTAAGAAGTGGGAAAAGGTCAGGGGCAGAGATGCCTAAGCGCCTGCTGATTTCAGCCAATATAATGGTCCCCACAGGAACAGTTCAGCTGGCTTCAAAAATGGAACAGCTGGAATCCCCTGCCTTGTACAGAGGTCCAGTTCAACTCTTGACTGCTTCCGTAGTCAAGTGAGGTACGTGTCTGACACACGGTTACATCTGCATATACATCTATGAACATGGAGAGGTCCACTCCAAAGAATTACTTCAAAAAAAGTATCGGATCTTCCAATCACATTCCAAATTACCTCATGGACAAAATCAAAAGAATAGGAGAGGAAACAGATGTATGATGTAAGATGTACGACAGTCACAGAGAAAACTGTCAGGATGAAAACGGGCACATTAAAAGCTCATCTTGTTCTGTTAATCTAATGACCTTTTTTTCAGTTAACTAGCCTCACTTTTATTGCATTTTAAATGGAAGGGTCGCCACCACATGCTACTGATACCGAGCAAAGCTCAGAGGTGTCTAAAGAGCCATCTTCATAAAAGTATATGCATGAAGCACTTAAACAACCCCAACCTCTTGAAAGATATCAATTGAGAAATGTAAGTACCTGCTGTCTCCAAGGGCAGGATCCTTGGGTTTAGCATCAATATCATAAACAAAACGCTCTTGAGAGATCACTATGATATTGTCTGTAGTTTCATTTCCCAAGATAGTGATGACAGGATAACCCATCTGTAGTGTCCACTGATCCATTACTTGTTGGATATTTACAGATTTTCCAACCCTTTTTAAAGCCTTCAAGAAAAAAGAAAAGTTTCAATACACTGAAGCAATAACATCACCCAACATATAAAACTCTTTTTTTTTTTTTTTTTTTGGTCCCAGGGACCATGATTAGTTTTTTAAATGAAGATTACATACACACACATTTACACCCAGTACACATATACTCTACATGATTTAACCAACAGCCTCTGTCCATCTTAAGAGTAAGTGTTAAGCAATCTTGCCAGAGAGGACAGCCAGGAAGTCACGTTTCCCACATCATTCAGGCTGTAACAGAAGGAACAATCTGCCTTGCAGGATTTTAACAAGAGCCACAGAAATACTGGGTGGCTGTCTCCAAAGGATATTCTAGACCAACTAGAGTTAAAAAAGACTCAGCATTAGTTGATGCAGGGTGCCTACAATGATGCATATTCAAAGGGCCTGATTTCTTAAAGTACCAAGCTTCTGTTCTGAGAATCAAATGACTAGTTACTTGAAAATATTGTCCCTCATGCCCAAAGTGAGGCTATGAATACCAAGGCAACCCCAGCTGTTTCATAAACTGCACCTGTCACAACACATGGAGGATTAATATGTTCATATTTGATACCATATGTCAATAAAAATGCTGGTTTATAAGTGGATTTTCATCTGAAACAAAAAGAGAAACCATGCCATAATGGGAGATGAGACTGGGTATGAGGAGAATGACAGCTATCATTTATTCTTCAGCGACGGAAATATCTCTAACTGCCAAACAGTCCTAGATCACAGACTGAGCAACCTCTCTTGAATACATGAACCCAGACAGAAGTCTTTGGAACTGAAGCTGCAATTGCAATGCCTTAGGAACAAAGCAGCTGGCAACAAACATGCTTACAGATGAGGCAAACAGAATTACTAGCCTTAACAATGGACTTAAGCATACAGTATAGCTGTAGTGGTTATACATAATACAGTCTCAGCTTTGTTGTATTTTATCAGCTGTGGGTTCCGCTGTTTTTTCAATATTATGCTCATCCCTCTCATGTTCCATCATCCAGAGCTATCATAGAGGCTTTAACAGAAGAAGACACCAGGTGAGAAGCAAGAAATATTTTTTGCAGCGGCACTGAACTTCAAATTAAGACATAGATTTAAGAGCATGACTGCATGCTATATGTCTCAACTCTCATTAACAGTCAATACAAACTCAGTTCAGTTGCCCACACACAGGTGGTTAATGTCATTTGACCTGCCACTCCAAAAAAGTACAAATTTCTCCACAGATCTTGTGACAAATCAATTAGATCCAGCTGAATGCAAGCAAGAATTTTAGGCATGCTTGGCTCACTTTATGAAAAATAAACTCTGCCCTTATAGATCCCTAGACCTTTGGGCATAGCAACCAAAGGGAACATGGACACAACAACTGTAAGTCTCTACAGCATGCCAAATGTTACAGTAAGTAGCGTCTTTATACCAGACTTCAAAGCTTTAACAGTTTTGTCATTCACACAAACCGTAACTCCATATAAAATCACAAATATGCCTAATATAAATGCCAGTGCTCAGCACTTTAATGTGCTTTCCAGCTTATGAGCCTCAGCATGCTGCTACTGAAGTCAATGGTAGCAGATTCTATGAAGTATCTTTTACTGAACACCAGTGACATAGCACAAGCAAGGAAATATATTTTAACATAACAAAGAATAGAAATGCTGCAAAAACCATATTTTATTGTTGCCACTAGGTTAACTCAAATGGAATTTCTTTGCATCAGTTTTTATATTTTCTCTGGGGTCTGAAGATTTCAATAGGCACGATTCACTCCTAACCTCACCAAGAAAAATATCACGGTAAATTCTTGCTTCTCCCTCAGTGCAATAGATTAAAGCTTTTTACCTTTGACAGTGTGTTCCAGAGATCATTTCTGGCTGCATTGCCATACTTGTGAATGGTTAAATAGTCCTACAGAAATAAAATAAAAATACGAATCACTATTATTATACACAAGCCAAACAACTAGAGCTGTGAATCACTGTTATTAGAAGTTAAAGCACATCAATGTTTGCATTTGTCAAAAAATTTAGAAATATACATTATGTTCATCCTAAGGGAGTAAATAAACAGTTTCTTAATCTAGTTTACAATGTAAAGACTGTTGCTAAAAATTTCATTTATGGCATTCAATGCTCTTCCTTTTCTGCATAAGTCACTCTATAAGCTAAATATTTTGAATATACATTTAAATTACTTGTCTAACCTCAGAAGGGTTTCCTAGGTAATTCTCGGCAGTAAAAGGAGAAGCTGGCAAATCACAGTTGCAGTTTCTATTTTAGCAGGTCATTCTGCATCTAGTATCAAAAATTTGCTCACTCGGGTGACAAATATATTTGCTGCAAAATATTTAACTGAGCAGTAGCCTACCTGAACTACAAACCCTTATGCAGGCAGATCCCAATGCTTCCATGTCAAAATACACCTTTCTAGCAACTGGGGCTGCAACAGGTTATCACAAAGAGTCTCCACAACAGGGAGTGGTGGAAGAGGGGTGCGTGACAGGTACCCAGCTCTGTGCTTGTGCATATGTGTGTTTTCATGACATATGTGACCCAGAGACTGAAGAGGTTACAAACTGAATACTTTCACTTATTCAGCTGCAGTTACAATGACTGAGGGTCCATTCTTCAACCTTAGCAGCCAGAAAGCTGATCCCTGGTAAGCTACCATCATATTAAATTAACTTCCAAAATTAATAGTTTAATCATATGACCAGGTTAGGTCTGGGCCTACCAGGCACAAAAGGTTTCCAATTTTTGTAGAGACAACACTGTTAATTTCCCACCATTCTGTGTCCCTAGAGAGCAGCTCATTCAATTACAGAAATGAAATTCAGCAATGATTACTTGAATAACATACATTTCAAGCATTTTGATTGGAAGAATTAAGTGAAAAAACACACCAAAGGTTGTAAATCAATGGGTTCTCCTGCATTTGAATTTCTGCCATCTCCACTTTACACAATGGCTGGAGACAAACCCTAATTTACAGCACAATGATAAAACTGGGACAAATTTGCTGACTCTGTTATCTGTGCTTTGTGTGAAGTAAGATACTTTGGGAATAATTAGTATTTGGAAAGCAAATTTTCTGATACACAAATTGTAGCACCTGTGACAGATTTAGCTTTTGTCAGCCAACTCATAGTACAAGAAGCAGCAACTCCCATTTAATCACAGGCTAGAAAGGCTAAATGAGAACACTGACTCTGTAAATGCAGTGCAGAGTCTTCACAATGTCATGAGACTAACTTGGAAAAAAAGACAATATTATACAGGCTGCACCTACAGCACACTGTACTTCCATTTTGTCTAAAAGTACAGAATCATTTAAGGCACAGTGAAATATTCAATAGCTTTCAAAGCTGAAGAAGTTGAATTGCAAATTAAGAAGCTAAAATAGGAATAAACAAAAGTGGGACAAGGTAAATAAATAACAACAAATACACTCGTGCATTCTAAGCGGTACCAGAAAATGCTGCATGAATTGGTCCTTCTGAGAGCTGCTTTCAGAATTGTAACACAGCAAAATAAAATGGGTGGAACACCTGAGGATTTGCTCCATCCGGGCAATAATCCTGTTTACCAATCTACCATTAGACATCAAATTTTACTAATTTTACTTTTACATTTTGTGTTCAGAAGGACTGCAAAGACATGAAATGCTTCTGCCCTTTTGGTTTTGTTTTTTTTTTTTTTCTCTCAAGACACGGACTGGGAAATTTAGATGTGGCTCACTGCTCAGGTAAACAATTTATTACCCTCCAATCTACATGTGTATTATACAAAGGAAAACAAAAAGAATCCTATCATTTACAACAAAATAAGAAAACACAATTACACGCTCAACAGATGAGTACAGTCCTGGTACCATGCAACTTGATTGTCCACTTTTTCATCATTCATGAAAGTTGCATATACACAGCATCAAACTAGGAGTGTTATTAAATGCATATTACACAAAAAGCAGTCCTAAGTGACAGTTTGCATCAAAATATGTTTCCAATAGTAAATCTAAATTGCAATCCAAAATCTGAGTGCACTTTCTACAAGAGCTAAAGGTTACTGAACCAGGTCCCATCAAACTTCCTCATATATCAGTATGCTGTTTTCAATAACCAGTAGCGGATACCTAGAAATGGTATAAAACAAGACAAGCATACAGCAAGACTTCCCCAGCATGCTCTCCCATTATCCAGCACTTCATGGCATGAGGAATCCTGAGCAGATTAGTATCTTTGTATTTAATAGTTACCTTCCATGAGTTTGGCCAGTTGCTTTCTGAACCTATATAAATGCTTAGCATTTGCACACCTTTCAAAAAAAGCATTTCCCACTTCAGCGATCTGTGGGGTGAAAATACCTGCTTCAAACATCTGCTGTTCCCTAATTCTGTCACTAGAAGACATAGCACATTACTGCTCCCTGCTTCGGTCTCCCCAGCCCATTAATGCTTCTACAGATCTGTATCGTCAATGTCTTCATATGAGAGCTTGGGTTTATACTGAGAACGCCACCAGACACAATGACCCTACCACTCCCAGACATGCTGCAAAGTTAAATTTTCTTACCAACATCCAAGCTTCAAAGCTAGCTAGGGTTACCATGACCCAGCCTGAACTTTCTTTACCAAATTATCAGCCCCTTTTGACGTACCTTTCATGGACAGGCACTCAGCTTAAAAAAGAAAAGGCTCGTACATATCAGCATCAAATACATCACAGGAAGTATTCAAACAGAAGCCAAACATCTACAACATACCCTGCTAGTCTGTTCTAAGGATGGAGCAAGCAGGAACACAATTCATTTTTCCTCCTGGGGAACCATAGCTAAGTCTTAAATAGCTTGCAAAGGGGCAGAAGACATTCTTATTCACTGTAATTCTCCAGGGAAGGAGAATTAGCCACCCCTTTGCCTTTACATTGAATAGAAAAAAACCAAAGCAAACAGAAGGGATGTAAGACACAGAATAAAAAAGGAGGATGGCACTGAAAACACAGTGACCTGAATATAAGCTGCACTGAGCACAGCTCCAAAGGAGGTAAAGTGACTTAAAGCTACTTTCTCATAAACACAGATACCCAGAATCATCTGGCTGCAGGGCTGCTTCCCACCACAGACTTGGAATTCTACCACCTACAAAAGCTTTTCCAACAGCTGGGGCATGCTGGAGCATGAAGATATGCTTCAGTCATTTTCCTTTCAGCTATAACCCTACAGTATGTGTGAGGAGAAAAGATAGCAGGAAAACCTCTTTAACAACCCCAAGACTCAGGGCAGCTCTTCTATCTACAACTCTCCCTTTCTCCTTCACTGTAATGCTACCTTTAAATTTTTTCTTTGCCATGGAGAAAATAGAAAGAGAGTTCACAGACCCTGGTACAGTGTCACTCAGACACACACACAAACAAGTGATCATTTCAGTTTACATTTTCAGCAATTCTCTTGTAATAATATTCCTAACATCTTGGCATTAAAAGGTGAAGCCACTCTTTGGCAAAAGGAATAACAGAGTGTGATCTCTTCCACTCTATAAATAATAATAATAAAAAAAAATCAACATGTTTTTCTGACATGTGTTTTAATAATTTTTAACATAAAATAGATTTTTTTAAAAATCATGAACCTGTCATTGCCATGAAAACAAAGTCCAATTACTGCACAACCAAAACCTAAGATCTTGAAAAAACCCCAACAGATTTAGACTATAATCTCAAGTTTTGTCAAATAGCAATCTTAACCACCCCTAAAAAATTAAAAGGCTTAATACTTTTCATATTATTTTATTACTTGAATACTGAAGCAGATAGCTTGAACTATCTATAGTAGAAACAGTAGAAATACGGTGGAAGTGCTAAAGGCTTTTGAAAGATGTTTTTAGTAATGCTGTATTGATTAAGCTTGCAGACATTTTATTGTACTGACTTTTTTAAGAAAAAGAGATTATTTAGAAGGAAAAAGTCTTTTATCCCTTTGCAATCTTAGTTCTCTCAGTACTGCTAGAGACTGAGCCTCTTGATTTCAAAAAAATGAACTATCCCCACCATCCAAACATGATAACGCTCACAACTAATAAAAGGTAGTGACTGATAAATGCACAGAGGTTAAAAAAGGGGAAATAAGTCTCCAGACATGTATCTTATTTTCAGGGAGACTTCAGATCTATAACCAGGATCTGAAACATCAATTCTAAGACCAAACTCCTTCCTCAGTTTATCTGTATGAAGTTGATTACTTGGCAGAAGGAACAGCCCACGACTTCTACGAGCGGTGCTGAGATCTGAACCAGATTAACATTGAGTAACTTTTTCTCCTAAAGATAACTGAGAAATCCCACTACATAAGATGAGTGAGGAAAAGGCAGTAAAATATGGTATCAAATTTTTGTGGCTACATTGCTCTGAATGCCCTTATTTCACAGTGATCAGGAAACAGCAGCCTTGCTCTACCTCTCTCTTTTGTATTTCACTTCTATTCCTGGTGCACGTCCTCCTCCCTTCAGCCTACAGTATGTTCTTGTTGAACAGTTTTATACAAGACTGTTGCAATTCATCAAAGATTTAAAGCTACTAATAAAAACATTTAGTTCAGGTGGAAATCAGGCTCTAAGGCTCTGGCTATCAAATCCAGCACGCTTGTTTTCCCAGAAAGTTGTATACTTAATTTTAAGCCACCAGACGCACTGACTACAACATGCCACCTTTTTTCCCCCCTTTCCTTTACACTGCTAACATCAAAGCTTCTACCACATATTATCTCGACTTTACCTAACATTCAAATGAAAAAATCTTGGGTGAGGGTCAGAGGGAAGAAGGTACTGCATATGTTTGCAATGGTGAGTGACAAACACGATGCAGTGAGAACACTCATAAGGCATTACCAGCAAACGACAAAGAAGTGAAGATTCCTGTAAGTGAGTGAAACTAATGAATAGAAAAGCTAAAACAGCCAACTAGGTTTGCAGTATTTGCTAGCTGTAAAACAGGCCAACCCTTGAGAGACAAAGAGCCTCATGGAAGTGATCGTCCTCTTGGCTGGGCAGTCAGAGAAGCAGTAGAGTACAAAATAGGAGTAGGTAAATTCACCTTTGCAGTCATGGTAAACATTGTATAAGGCAAATTAGATGGAGGTTAACTCTATTTGCGTCAGAATCAATTTGTACCACTGAGTCAAGCTGCAGAGCTACCTCCAAATTGAAAGAACAGCTCTAATCAGACCACTTATCAAAGCAGTACTGCTAAGACACCTAAGAAAAAACTTGGGAACAGATTTTTTCCATGTAAGATAAGCCAAGCAACTTTTTCACCTTCTGCATCAGTTTTACTAAGAGTGCCCAAAACTGCTTCCAGACAGCCTTGTCAGAAACTGCCAACCTAGACAATACTCTAAAGTCATTCAACATACTCAAACTTTCATGAGTGAGTTCTACTAGAGGATCAAAAATGTTGATATCCTTCTTTCCCTTAATCTACTATTGCATTAAAATGTGTTCCTCCAACAAAAAATTAAGTCACTTTCTGGTGAACAAGCCAAGAATTAAACTAACAAAGCATTTCAACCTACAATAACAAAAACCAGCGTCAAAATTATGATGAAACAGCAAGCCTATAAGGAGTGTAAGACCATGCCTGCAGCAGAGATAATCCCCACCTAGTACTAAAATTATCGCATCTGTTTTATATACAGACACAGCATCAAATGCTAAAATTATCACATCTGTTTTATATACAGACACAGCATCAAATGCATTCCTGTATCTCCCTTTAGCTAATCATTTTGGTGGTATAGCCAAAGTACCTTCCACAATCTCTGCTCCTTTTTGTCCCCATCCCCTTGTTTGTGAGGCTACCTGGCAAACCAGATCTCTGAAATTACCAGTATGGGACGTAAATCTCTCATTCTGCACCAAGGACACCCTTCCTTCCTTGATCAAGTTGCCAAAAAAGGACCTCAGACTCTTCCACTGGTACAAATGAAGTGCTGCTGGGTGGCAATGCATGGATGGGAACAAGCAGCTGGAGGCAGCACTGAGGGTGATTTTCTAAGCCAGTGCCCTGTCCAAATATGCAGCAAGTGCAATGAAAGAGACCAGACAGAAACACAGTGGTGATGTCAGTATACAGTTAAGAGAAAGATTACCCATGTATCACATTTAAGGTAAAAAAAAAAGTTTATTTTGTAGACCATTTCTCTAAAAGTGATACTCAAATGTTCTTTTCAACTAATGGTTGACAGTATCATTTCTCCTCAATAGGCTAAGTAGACTAGTTAACTTCGTTAAACTTTACGTATGGACACTGTCATTAAAAACTGAAGTAGACTAAACTCAGTGGCTTCAAGTGACAATGAAAATGCTATCACAGGATCACAGGAATCACAGGATCATTAGGCTTACAAGGGATCTCTGGAGATCATCCAGTCCAACCCCTCTGCCACGGCAGGGCCACCTAGAGCAGGTTACGCAGGAACATGTCCAGGTGGGTTTGGAATGTCTCCAGATCTAACCATTCTCAAAGATCTCATCTTGCTCAAGGATGCCACATAGAGCCCACTCCATCATCTAGACAATTCTGTCATACATTTTATGAGTAAGTTCACCAGACTGATTCCCTCACCAGCAGCAGCTGGTCTGTTCTGTATTCTTCCTGCTGCTTGGTTTGCTCTGAGTCACCAACCGTTTGGCACATCAGCCTGTACATATTCTGACAAGAGTCAGAACTTAGTTCAAGATTAAGACAGAGCATCTACAGTATAGTGCTCCTAAAGTGCAGTTAGAAAATAACGTGTGTCTTCAATTAATGCTTTTCATGAGGAAAATGTCTACCAACAATCATAGCTCATTCATCTGCAGAGCTGTTCTGACACGAATTAAGTAAATGAAATAACAGTTAACTTCAGTTTTAAAGTTCCCACACGGGGCTATAATGAGGTTTAACTAATCCAATTACAATTCACACCATCAGCTAGTTTGAACTTTTGTGTGTCCCCGTATAAACACAGCTTAAATCTTGTTTACTTGGCATTAAAAATAAAACTCTGAACTAGAACTTTACACCACTTTGAACAATCAAAGAATATAGCTACTAAGGATAATATTTTTTTTTCCTCCCTATTTCTAATAATTCTACACAGGAGCTACCTGTTGAATCTTTCCAGACAGACATTTATTAGCTTCCATATTTTAAGTGAAAGTAATTCTATCTGCCTCTTCATTCTTTGAAAGTGGTGACCCTGTAAGATGTCCAGGCCTGTCAAATAGGACTGTGGGCTTTTTAATTTATTTAATCTTCTCCAAATCTTTTTTGTCTTTTTCTTTAAATAATAACTCATAAGATTAATTTTATCTGTTCCATATATAATCACACCTTCTCAATCTCTAATTTCTCCAGCCTGTATTTTCACCATTAGCTGCAATAAGCAATTAAAAATTCTTGAGAGCAAGTAACATTTTTAATGTTCCAAATAATTCTACTGTGGTACCACAGGAAAGCAGTATTTAAAATGTTCACTATCAGGAACATGTTAGCTAAATTCTAGATTCAAACTCCCAAATAGGTAAAAAGAAGTTACAAAAAGCCTGAGTGGCGTGCAACATACTTCAGAAGCACCATGCAAGTACTCACTTCAGCTGTGTTTTGCCTTCTCTTTGGGCTGCTATCTCAGTCAGTGCCTAAAATCCTAGGGAAGGAAATCAGTGGAATCCCACCAATGTATACCAGATGAAATTCCAGCTTTTCATTTTCAAAAGGTATACTTAGATTTTTTTACACACAACAGTGATACAATACTCACAATCAGGAACAACTGGAAAATATCCACTGTCATCATGTTATATCTGCAATTAAATCATTACATGCAAACACAAAGCTATAACTACTAATCAGGAAGAGTGACACTGGAGCCATACGTGGAAATAAATCTAAATTTTCTCTGGAGCCAATGGTGCTGAATAAGCCACACAATTATAGTATTTTTACTTTGTCCTTTTCCTTTGCAATTCATAATAGTCCCATATGTTCTAACAATAATCAGATCAGCAGAACTGACATTTCTGGGATTATATGGGTTAATGGGATTGTTAGCATCAATTTCAGTGGGAGAAGAATTAGGACAATGTTAAGAGTATGTCATCCACAGTGCTGGAAGTGTACCATTCATTTAGAGGATGTGGATAGGACCTGCATCCTGTCCCAAACAAAACAACATCCAGTGTGCCATCCAGAACGCTAAGACATAAGAAAAACCAGGAGAAAGGAAGAGGCAAGAGCCATCATTAAGTCAATGGGCCTGCTTTCTTTGCTTTACCTGCTTCTTGTTGATAAAAGAGCAGCACTGCAAAAATAGAAATAACCCAACTGAAATAAATATGGCCCTGTCATTTTCATTCCAACATGAGAAAAGAATGAAACCTCAAACCACCATAAAAAACAGAATTTTTGCAATTAATACATCTTCTGCATTGCAACTCAATGAATCCAATGTGAATGAGGCATCTAAAACAGATTCAAAATTTGTACTCAGACAAATTTCCAGCTGCTTTAGAATATATTCTGCTTTGCTGGGAATTCTTATTAAAAGATCAGAATTATTAAATGGAGAGGTTTATTTCCCTTGTAAAGTTCACCTTCACCTACTAGGTATCAGCATGAAGAGGACAGAAGTTCCATTTTGAAACACACAGCAATTGCAGTGTGGTGGCAAAACAGTTTGCATGCAAAGTCTAAAGGAAACAGTTAGTGGGATTGCAGAGTTATTGCCCAGTAGAATCTGATGGTATCTGCTGCGCAGTGAGACACCTGCTAGTATATTAAGCTGAGCTTTAAAGAAAAATGTATTTGACATATTATTTGGTAGTGGTAGTGAACTACTGAGCTAAGAACAAATCTTACAGAAATAAAGCACTCTTTGAAATTGAACTGCATATATTTGACTGAATTTGTACATTAATTTTAGTTCTGCCTTGTGTGGTTGTATAATACTTGTGAACCTAAACCAGCTATTGCTCAATAAATATATTTTTAATGCACACAAAAAATGATGGAATGTTTTCTATAGATATTTGGATGGCACCTGCTAATTGTGACAGGTTGGCTGCTCATTCCTCTGCATTAATTTTAACTATGCCCAGGGATTGCAAACCAGGCAAAAAATCTCTCCTGTACTTTTTTGTAATACTTTTTTTTGTAGAAGCCCCAGAATTGGAAAGAAATTAATGTTGCTTACAATGGAAAAGGTCACCATAAACCACTTGAGAAAACTTATTTGAAGTATGATTGCATGTCACTATGTCTAGTCCATAATGACCCGCAACATTCCTACAGTAACAATGAATAACAGATAGGAAAGCAGTCACAGTGAAGCTTCAACTTTACCTACAAGTTATTTGTTGCTCATATCAATTGAGAAGATTTTTCTCATGGCGCAAAAGACAATACAGTCACTAAAGCTGTATTTAATTTTGCAAAATGAAGACACCTTAAAAATCATTAGCATTTACATCTGGCTATATGCTCTTTTGTCTACCTAGCTACAGTAAGTGAACTTCAAATGTATGTAGAGAAAGAGAAAGGAAGAGTCAGAGGATGAGGGAGGACAAGGAGCAGGAAGAGGAGAAAGAGAAGAAGAATAAAGTCGTGATGATAGCCTGCTTCATTCAGTAGGGACTCAGCTTTTTTCTCAGTGTCCTCTCTTGGCCTGAACAGAAGTAGATTTATTTCATTTCTGACATGTATTCAGTGTTAAGTAGAAGTTCAATCTTGCAGTCTTTGTGCTGGAAATATCCCCACTGACTTCTGAACAGCTAATGGAAATTTTGATTGCACAAGGATGGCAGAATTGCACACAAAATGTGTACTTCCAGTGCCCTGTAAAGTCCATTGTGCTACCTCATAGCAACAGAGGCACAGTTGTCACTGAGATCAGGAAAAAAGTATAATTCTATTCCAAAAGAAAACATTTTCTTAAGTGGATAATCAGCCCACTTACGCTGAGAATTCATATCGATCATTCTTTCTTTTAATAATTTCTACAATAAAGTGTAGGAGAAAATAGTCATAACTGAATTCACATGCAACCAAGTAAGAAGCTCACTGAAAGCACACCGAGTGAATATGTACACAGTATCTGTAATATGACTGACACAGCACTGTAACATTGTAACATTATGTAACATCATCATAAATGGCATCCTGCTCTGAGGAATCAAACTTAACAAGTTAAGCAAATCATGTGTTCTTCTTACTAACTGGTTTTGGTTTTGTGAGAAGCTTTAGCGACAAAAAGATAAAACAACACTTGATCCTAGCTGAAGGACACAATAACTTCCTCCTAGTTCAGGCAACACTGACTGTAACCCACCTCTGAATGTGGGCACCAGGGACATCACCGGGTATTGAGGTTCAGCAGCACCAACCATTATCAATCCTTGTAACTCTCCCTGCTGGGACCCCCGATGTGGCCAAAATGTAACTGTTAGAGCTGAAATCCTTATCTTCAAAAAGGCAATCTCAGACTGAATTCCTCCCCAGAATGTCAGTCAAACCCAGAAAGAAAACATGAAAAAATACCATATTTTACCTTTTCTTTTCATTCTTTGTAAAGCTTTGCTGTCTCCACACAATCGGAGCACAGGTCTAAAGGTCAGAAGGAAAGTGATCTTGTTTCAGGAACATGATTTTTCCTAGTTCTGGTCAACTTTAGATGACCTAGCAGCTAGAGAGTCTCTGTCCTCCTGTACTAAGGGCTCACAGCTGCTTAAGCTTTGAGGGAGGTTAGAGCCCTGAAGCAGGGAGCAAAGAGCCTGTGTTTCCCTCCTCTTGGCAATTTCCAACAACTGGGGAAAAAGCCTGTCTGATCCAAACATTCCAGAGACAAAAAGCAGATCAGAAGGGAGGGAAAGAAGTTAGTATAACCAAACAGGAATAATCTGCTAATACACTTCAGGAAAAAACTCTCTCTGCACAGCACCCATGTTAAATTGGGCAAAACCCCCCAGTGGTTATGTCAGGTGGTGGCTGTAAGTGCAGGTGCATTATGTTCAGCCTTGTGGTCTGACATGTAGCAGAGCCAGCCTCTTGTGACTGAACCTGATATGAAGTCTGTTCTGAATATCCGAAATAGTTTATAATCCTAAGTACTTTGACAGAACATTTTCTTGGGTTTCAAAACAGATAACAAAATTTCATGGATCTTTTTCATTTTAATCACACTGGTCTGATTTCCACCCAAATGTGCACCACTCTCATTGATTTATTTAAAGCAACACTAACTGTATGATTGACATTTTCTGGAGGCCTGCCTTGGTGCCACTGGAAGCTGAGCTGCCGCTACACTGAGCACTCACAGCTGATGATGAAGCCAGTGGAGGCTGTGCTTGGAACACAAACTTTTGTGAGCCGCAAGTGCTAAGACCCATGGGAGGGAAAAGTGCTACACTAGGCATCTCCTACTGCATACTCCACAGTTGTGTAAATTTTAACTTAAATTTCTGCGGACCTAGATCTCCATTTATAAAATGAGGCTAGCACCACCCCTTCCCTCCCTACAAGGTTTTATGTCTTTTATTCACTGACTGTTGCTGATGCACTTTGATACCATAATGGATGGCATTTAAGAAAATTCTACTTAGCAGTTAGGAACTGGGGCTACAAAGCAAATGAAAAGTATACAAAACTGTTTAACAAAAGCACAACTCAGTTAGCATGGTCCACTTTGTGAACTGAATCAGACACTGTCCTGTATAGAAAACATTGGTAAATGAGTAATTAAAAATCCTGGTTAAGGGGCATACAAAAAAAGGAAAAGAATGCAAAGGTAAAATTAATTTTAGCATTTCTCAACAACTGTACATTTCAATTATGTATCTTCAAAGAGCTCTATTTTAAACAGAAGCATTTTGCTATACGCATAGTATACTCAAATCCTGTTGGATCTAGAGGGAAGTCTTCCATTTTTGATAGTGATATCTGACTCTGGCCCTTACTATGCTGTACATCTTTAACACTTCCAAATGAAAAAAATATTGTGACACTGCAACTTCCAGAAGTTTAGAAGTTTATTATGTAAACTTTTACTGACCTACTTCAGTCATAGTGGAAAAAGCTACAGAAAAAGTCCATAAAACTAAATGCATTCTAAAAATGTGAACATAAAATCCAGAGTAATGTAAATTAGAAGCATGAGAAATGCTGAGGGGCCAGAAAAGGTTAAAGGTACTATCAATCTCATATGACATGCAGTGTAGAAAACAGTGATGTCAGCTCCTGTGAGATTTCCTATGACTTCCTATGTCCTGCTTTTAACATGCTCAAGTTATCTTGTTGACAACTGTCAGTAGGAAAGACAGTTTAAAAAAAAAAAAAAGGGATCAGTAGCTACTAACTTAAGGACAGGTCATAGCCAGTACACCCATGGGGATACTTTGATGTTCACCAAGGTCATACACTCTGTGTTCTAAACCAGAGGAGATGGGTACAGAATTAACTGAAAAGTACTTTCCCCAACATCTACTAAATGCTCAAGCTGTAATACCAGAGGTACTCCAGCTGTAATGATGCTCCTGCCTGGTGGCAAAAGTTACATCTTGTCACTGAACAAAGGAAGACTTCAGGTAGGTCCATGTGCACTGTTTATCCGAGGAGAGCATCACAGCTCATTGCATCACTAAGCCTCATTCTAAGGTGCTTGGGTTATTTTGGGGGGTTGTTTGGTTTCGTTGGTTTTTTTTTTTGGGGGGGGGGTGGGGGGGGGGAAGTGACAAACAATATGGAAAATGGCACATCAGAGCTCTATTTTACACCTGGGAAGTTTCTGATGGGGTTTCCTACTGACTGGCACAATTCAAATAGAACACAAGCATGCACTGAGGTGTCTAAAAAGCAGGAAATACTAAGGAGTGTGGATGAAAGAAAGTCTAACTATCCAGCTTTATGATAGTAAGAAGTGATTGAAATCTGAACCTTGCTGTATTTAACAGCCAGCACATCACGTTTCCCCAGACATCTCCTCTGAAAGGTTGACCAATTTGTTTCAATATAGCGGCCACTCAACAGCACCAAAAAAGACAGTGATATCCAAAGCACTATATGGAAATTCTTCCTCCAAATGTACAATGTGAAGCCTAAAGTACAAAAGCAGTAAATTTATCACACAAGCAAAGACTCCTACAGTAACTAATTCAAACTGCTGATGATGCACTAAATCAGAGTGAGTGATGAACACATATATAGCAGCAACTGAAGTTCAAAAGGATACAGATCTATGTGATCAATGAGCTGCCACATGGCAAATGAAATGCAACGTTGACAAACGTACAGTAATAAGAGATGAGGCTCCAAAATAATCAAACCAAATATAAGAAAAGTTTAAATAAACCAGTGCAGAAATGTCTCATTACAGAGCTACAAGTGACTCTTTACACACATCTAAGTACCAGACCTTCAAATCACTGGTCTTCCTCTTCATATTTAATATGAAAAATACCCACTGTTAACTTGAAGAAGTGTCTTGCCATAAAGCAGTAAAACCCTCCAGGAAATGTAATACAGTGACACCAGTCATGTAAGCAACCATCTATTTCAAGCACACAGATTAGGAACAACAGCCTACAGATGAATATCTCACAAGCATCTGGTATTATATTGCATATTACTGCCCTGAGTGATGACTTAACAATAAGGCCAACTTGCAGCTTCTTCCTCTACTAGTCTATGCAGTTCAAAAACATAATCAGAGCAAGTGGTGATGACCAAGCCTCTTCAAACTGCAATCGCTGTACTAGCTGATTAATGGCTTTTTGACTGAAAAACAACACCAGTTTGTATGAAGAGTACTGGCATTCAACGACATGCACCTCCCAAATTTCCCTGGAGCATAAGAAACTTTGCACATCATGAAAGATATCAGGACTTTTAAAAAGAAAGAGATCACCTACTGTGATAAGGAAGGGTTTTTATTAGATATTTTCTACAAAATAATAGCTGACTTTCTCATATGCAAGTATTACCAGCTGTGGCTATTACTGTTATTATTCAATTATTCATTACAGCCAATATAAATATGTTCTCTTTTAGTTTTGTCTATGAAGTGCTATGCAAAAGCAATGATAAAGCTCTTTGTTACCAAATTTTCTATTTGAAAATGTCACATGATTCAAGGTATCATATGTCCTTGAAGGGCTTCCAGAAAATCATGCCTTCACTAGGTAGTCTCTTGGCTGCAGTTTTATTGTGGAACTTCCACACTTTAACAAAATGATCTTTCATGGTATTATTTACCATGATAGGAAGAGGCCAGTTATTCTTGACCGACATGAATCTCTCCAAAGCCATCTACACTTTAAAACTCAGCTCCTCTACTACCTCTTTGCAGACTCCTCAGCAGAATGGTTTGCTGAACTGTGCACCTTTGTACCTTTGCTTCAGCTTGTATTCCTTGTTAAAGAATACCTAACAAAGAGGCCTACTCTCTTTCATCAACGTTTTTCTTCTTTTTACCAAAATTGCTTGTTTTCTTTGACATATAAGAAGATTTCTTGATCTGCTTTTCAAAAAAGTCCACCTGCCAGGTGATAGCATGTAATTAGATTAAGAAAAAAGTGGTAAAGAATGAAAAAGGTGGCTATCCCATTTACTTCTTGCTCTAAATCTTACCTTTTCAACACCTTAACCTACAGGTCAGTATATTTGTTGTAGCTTCTCTTATATAAAAGCTCTAATTCTGTAGCTCTTAATTAGATGATGAATCATACCTTGATTCTGATGAAACCACAAACACTGAACACAAACACAAATAAAAGGCTATTCATTTGGGTTTATGCTAGTATAATAAGACTGTAAGAATACTCTTTTTTATCATTTATGAAATGCTTAAGGACATCCCTAATACACTAAAAAGAATTGGAATAAGATTAATACTGTAAATACAACACAGCAGAGAGGAAACAGTCTAGAAACAAAAAAGGAGGGCTAAGGAGAATCTCCATCCTTTATTGGATGCAGGGAGAAACATAATGACAAATGATGAGGAAAAGGCTGAGGTAGTTAATGCCTTTTTGCCTCAGACTTTAATAGTAAGACCAATTTTTCTCAGGGTACCCAGACCCCTGAGCTGAAAGACAGGGATGGGAAGCAGAACAAAGCCCACACAATCCTGGGGAAAATGGTCAACAACCTGCTACACCACTTAGACACACACAAGTCTATGGGCCTGGATGGGATGCACCCAAGGGTACTGAGTGAGCTGGCGGAAGTGTTCACCAAGCCATTCTCAATCATTTACCAGCAGTCTTGGCTAACCAGGAAGGTCCCAGTTGACTGAAAGTTAACAAATGTGACACCCATTTACAAGTAAGGCTGGAAAGAGGATCCAGCGAACTACAGACTCTTTAAAACTACCTGAAAGGAGGTGGTAGTGAAGTGGGGGTCAATCTTTTCTCCCAAGTGACAAGCGACAGGACAAGTGAAAATGGCCTCAAGTTATGCCAGGGGAAGTTTAGGTTGGATATTAGAAAAAATGTCCTCCCCAAAAGGGTTGTCAAGCACTGGAACAGGCTGTTCAAGGAAGCGGTCGAGTCACCATCCCTGGGGATATTTTAAAGATGTGTAGATGCAGCATTGAGGGACACGGTTTAGTAGTAGACTTAGAAGTGCTAGGTTGATGGTTGGACTCTATGATCTTAAAGGCCTTTTTCAACCTAAAGGATTCTATGATTCTATTAACTGTTGTGTTCTATGCACTGGAGGCTAATGAAAAATAAAGCAAACAAGATAAAGCAAAGGTCCTTAAGAACTCAGTTACTCAGCAAGTTATCAGAATAATCCAGGAGAAATGAACCATCAAGTGCATTTTCAGAGTATTTGTTATTTGAAGAGATTTATAAGTAGTAGTAATACTTGATTTTGCAGCTATCCTTAAGAAAGGACATTCAGCTGAACTTTAGAATTTCATGATAAAATTGGATTCAAGGCACCATAATGCTAAGTCCCAAGTGATGGTATCAAGGCTAAAGAGCTAAGAAGCCTATACCAATGCATGACAGAAAGCATAAATTCTAGTCCTTCAGTTTCCCTTATCATTAGTAAAGTTAGGCTTCTAATTCCATAATGCAGGAGCACTATTTTGTTAGATCCATAAGCCACAAAGAATTAAATGATTGACAGACATTTCCAATTGTATAACTTGTAGCTTATTTACTTCATTTTTTGTTTTGTTCGACTTGGAGACTTTCATGGGGAAAATCTCTATTTGGATTTCAGTTTTTATAAAAGTCATCATCTTCCTTCTGAACTGACACAAGACCTTCACTAGTCAGATTTCACAGTCAGATTTTTCATAGACTTCCATTAGTAAACAGAAGAGTTTCTACTTAGAGGAGATCTGGTGAAAAGCAGAAATAATAGGAAACCAGTTAAATGAAAAAACAAAGCTCCATTACAACTTCACCGTAATTATAATTATTTAATCCCTAGCATAGCCTTATTCTTTGATCTGAACTTTTTTAGAAATTTATTTCAAGACTACTTGCACGCTGTTATTTCTCAGGCAAAATATAGAAGAAAATAGGAAAATGGGGTTTGAGATTTATGCATTAAAACTCTCCCTTTCTAAAACTGTGGGTGAAATGCTTTTTTGGGGAAAAAGTGCTATTGAATTGCCACATTAATGGATCTTTGCAGGGAAAAGTTTCTTGCTGGAATATGGAGTTTGCTGGACTAAGGACAGAAGTATTATTGGCTTAAATGAGATAACAGTATTACCCTTGACATATACAAAATTTTATGAAGGAAACTTCTGATCTCAAGATTTCCTATCTGGATAAGAAGATTAACTAACTTATTCACTTATGATCTGACCTGGTGTTACAACTAAGAAAATGATCCAACTGGGTCCTGTGAATAAGTTATGCTGCAAACTCTGAATGTCCTGTAAAGTCTCTTGTATTTCCCTAACAGTTTTCCTTTCATTGACTATTGTATAGAATACACCTGTCTGACATAACCAATGCATTTATTTAACTTTTGTTTTATATTTTATCTTCCAATTTATTTTGGTTAGAAGTAGAATTACTCTGTTAAAAAATGACCTGATCTTAGACATAGTTTATTTAAATTTCAGAATGAAAAGCTTACTAAGAACAGATAAGATTGATTGCTCTTTCCATCTTAGCATAATTGTATTTCAGGTGAACATCAATTTACTTTAAAGGACACTTCTAAGTAGCAGGCTGCATCATACATAATTCATCAATCACAGCTGCCTGTAACTTGATTTACTCAAGCAGATTTCAATGGAATAGAGGGAGCTGCATTGTTTTTTATGCTTTGGCTTGTTTGTTTTTAAATAGTTTACGAAACA
This sequence comes from Psittacus erithacus, assembly GCA_009867235.2. Taxonomy (NCBI): domain Eukaryota; kingdom Metazoa; phylum Chordata; class Aves; order Psittaciformes; family Psittacidae; genus Psittacus; species Psittacus erithacus. The sequence continues at coordinate 33,887 of WYDI02006622.1, forward strand.
TTCATTTGTGCTGAATTATTGCCGAAAAGAGTTCATCCTTCGTAATCAGCATGTTGAATTTCTTTCTTTTCATACAGAAATGCTACCTCTTGAAATTTATTTTAAAAGGCAGAGTGAGTTTTCAAAGCATTGTTAAGGCAGAGAGCACTCCATGCTTATCCAAGGCAAAAATAAAGCTCAAAGATTTTACTATGGGGGGAGGGAAAGCAAAAATATTTATCTGAAAAGCATTGTCAATTTTAAGGTTGTGTATTTTCTAGCTGGTTTGACATCATGTTAGATATTATATTTGTCAGACAAGCATGCAAATGTAATTGAAGAGAAGTAGCTCTGTCCTCAGCTAGCCCTTCACACAGTTGTTACACTGATAAAATGGCTTTCACATGGCAAGTTAACACAAAACCATGTGCCACTTAAAGTGCCATTACTTGATATACCCAATAATATGCTGAAACTAGAAGCACCGCAATGTGCGTTCTATACTCAGCATCTTCCATCAAGTTCAGCTTCAGGAATATTTTGGTGCCTCGGATGGTGCTGAAGTAAAGAAATATTTCCAAAAATAGATGCAAATAGAGTTAGAAACTGCTAGAAATGCACACCAACACAAAGACAGAAATGCCTTTACTTACTTGTAAGCCCATTTGAAACACAGAGTGACCCATAAAGTTAGCCAACATTCGAATTAGAGCTGCACCCTGCGAGAAATAATAGAGAAGAAAAGAAAAAAGAAGTTACTGGTTTTGCATGTCATTATTACACAACAATAATAATTTGAAATAGGCATTTCCATCCAACACTATCACCTTGGAGAACTGTGATTAATATGATCTTTATTTGTGCTGGAAGGAAAGACAGAGAAGAAAACGCAAATACTTACAAGGAAAAGTGAGTAAGTAGACTGATCTTGTTAATATCCTGACCCTTATACTGAAAAAGGCACAGGTCATAAAACACACTCTCCACTGCTGGAGCACGGATGCGTCAGCTCCACAGCTGATTGCCCCCAGCCCTTCTGTGCACTCAGCAGTACAGCACAGTTTCAAATGAGGGCAGAAAATAATGTCCATGCTGAATTCTACCACAGTGATTATTCATAATATTTTTACCTCCATTATGCTCTTGCAAATCAAGATTTAGTGATACTACTTTCCTTTGTAAAAGCCTTCAAGATCTGATGATTGGGAAGTGGATCATTTTTGTAAAAAGATGATGTGGATATACCTATTTGACTTATTAACAGTCAGCTTATTTCCCAGAATCCATGCAAAGAGGTTGAATACTTGTCTAACACTCTTTACCTACCTATGCCAATGCTTATCCCTTAGGCCCTTCAGGCAAAGCTGAGAGATCTAAAAGATTTCTTTTGTTTCACAGGTGATTCTGATTCCCAGTACTTACATCAAGAAATGGATAGGTACTCACTAGAGTAATCTCTTTTAAGGCATCCCCTTTGTGTTTTCTCACTCCCTCTCAGAATCACAATTGCTGTCTGTTTTTCCCTTGCACAAGTGCTCTATTTCAAGCAGAAGTATCTTTGCAGATCTGATCTGATGATTTAGCTGTAATATCCCACTTTGCAATCCAATTTCAAGTCAACCTCCTTTCCAATCCCATTAATCAAGTGTTATACTTAGTACTGATCACTGCACAAGAGGGAGGGCCTTTTGATTTAAAGTCAGTAAATCAAAGGCCATAAGAAAACATGATGCTAGAACTCAACAACCTCATCTATAGATGTAGGTTCAGCAATTAGGCAAATGCTCAATCAGAAAATAAACAAATAAATTAACAATTCACAGACTCAAACCTTCACATGTTCTACAGCCAAAACGGCTATTACAACAATGTCATCAGACTTCCTGCATTAATAAAGGTCAAACAATAATTTAGGCGGCAAAAAATCTATTGCTTTCTCTTTACACAATAGAATCTATTTTAGGAAGATTCAAGAACAGGGAAATGTTTCACAGCACTACATAACTTGTCAAAACTAATATCTACTCACAATGAAAATGTTCACCTTTTTACTAATTTGAATTTGTCTAGCTTCAGCTTTCAAAATAGGATTTTATGCCTTTTCCTGCTCCCTTAAAGTTCAGAGCAGTTTTGAAATTTAACCATTGTTCAATTTTTAGACCATTTTACACATGTTCCACTCCTTCTTTGTATAGTGACTATTTCTGAAGTACTGAAGGGATTACCTGTAATAACCAACATTTGAAATAATGACATAAACCAAAAAGATTCATAAATTACTAGTAAATTGTACAAAAACACCACACGTTCTTAACAAAGGCAGCAGCAAGTAATAGAGTTAGCAAAGTTAACTGAAGCAACAATAAAAGAAATAAAACAGGAAAAAAAAGTCACTGATTGAGGAGATGTCTGTAGTTCCTTATAAGAATTGAACAGCAAATAAAACAAAAGATTGTGTTTGCATTACTAACACTACGCTATGTTTTTATGGTAGTACATCATCTTACCAGGAGGCCAATCACGCCTGGAACCCACAGCAGCATAGAAAATAATCCCTACCAAAATAGATTATTACCTGAACAGACAAGACCACAGGTCAGAAAGTGTTATTACCCTGCTTTTACTGGAGGAACAGAGTAAGTAAAGTACTTTGATGCTTAAACATATAAACAGAAGATAAACCTGTTCAAGGAGATAAACAAATACTTAAATTAAATGGATAAATTCTATTTATCCTCTAAGTAATTTGGGCAGGGCAGACCAAAACATCTGTAGCAGAACAAAAAATATATAAAATATAAAACGGATCAGCTAAAATCCTTAACAACAAAAAATTTTTCCACTCATCACACAATCCTTTTCCTGCTCACTTTTTAGTATTTCAGGGTCCCCTTGTTTTTTTCTCACAGTTTAGATTTCATGTAGTAGCAATGGACATATATTTATATAGGCATCTTAACTCTACTGATTTCTTTGAGAAGTAAGCAGGATATACCTTCATATACTCTTGCCCATAGAGTCTTTTTCTATCCAGAGACCAAGAACATTAGATACATGTAAAAAAACTCCTCATATATAGGTATACACACACACATGCGCACACACACAGAGATATATATATATAAAATTCCTCTCACAGGAGACATTTAACCACTCATTGGATGGAACTATGGCTCGCCTTTACACAGTAACCAAAATAAAAAAGCAAGCAAAGACTGAATAGGAGATCCAAGGCACAAATTGGACAAATCTTTCAGGATTGATCCTTTTTCACAGGTGCTTTAGAATTACTTTCTACCAATTAATGACCTTCAAGAAACTCAAAAGTCCCACTTACAGCTTGCAGAACAATATGCTTGTCCCAATTCTGCCATCTTCCCCACATCTTCTTGATTTATTTGAGGAAGGGATTCTAAAGATAAAGGGGAAACCAGAAAGAGGAAGAAACTGCAGAGGGGAGAAGGGAGAAGAAACAGGAGCAAATGCAGCCCTTGGTGTGGAGGGAAAAGAGATGGGAGGAGAAAAAGGAAGAAACCACTCATTTCGCTTTTCTTGAACTTTGAAAGCAGGCAAAACAGTAAGAAGAAGAAAAACAATCAATACACTCCCAGCTCTGAGAAGGAATGGGAAAGGTAGCAAACACTGGCATTCTGACTGGAGATAAAGAGAAATAGGCTTGCAAGCAGCAGGAAAAAATGCAAGAGGTATGCAGAGTAACTGGCAAAAGGAGAGTGGCTTACTACAAAAGAAAGTACCAAATGGCATATTCTTTAACAGGAAAAATAAAAAGATTTACACATGAACCCCCCAAAATATGACTACTGCATACAACACAGTATTGCAATATAGCCACACAGAATGGAATACATCTGACTCAATGCAGTTATCTGTAGGATCTGTGGCTACAATTACTTCAGTTGCTTAGATTTCCTTTACAGTCAATGGCCAACACCAGTCACTTCTGGGTGCACTGAATCTCATCTTAAAGTAGACCTCCAAATAAATCTAGAAGACCATATGTCATGGGTTCAGCAGTAGCAGTCATTTTTTTTTCTGCTTCTTAGTGGCTGGTGCAGCACTGTGTTTCTAACTTTCAGCCTGAGAACAGTACTGATAATACCA
>WYDI02006626.1:0-82151 GCA_009867235.2 Psittacus erithacus
TATCTCAACCCGTGGGAGTGGCATTCTTTCGATTCTCCTCCCCATCCCTCCGGGATTGGGGGGGGGTGGGGGGAGGCCAGGCTGTGGGGGGAAAGCAAGCAGGCTACATGCTTTGTTTAATTTATGACTAAGCTTAAACCACGATAATATTATGTGTATATCTCTATAGGATAAATGTATTTATCTATCAACGAAGTGTGTATGTGTTCTTTTTAAATAATAAACTCATCAAAGTTTATTTCATTAAGCTATCTAATTATAGAATTGATTTTACCTCTTAAAAGAAAGAAAATTGGTTTTGGTGTTAGGTGGTAAATATATAGCAGTATTTGAAAAGACAAAATAATTTTTAACTGTGGTCTCCTGCATAGTAATAGAAATTATGTTTACTAATGTTAATCCAGATAAACAGAATTTTCTATGGAATTATATAGAAATCCTTCCTCTGTATCAAAACCAGGAAATATACTGTCTTTAGAAGGAATGTCTTCAGACAGATCCTCATCCTATATGAGAACTGCAGTAAATAATGCTAAAGTTGAATACATTAATATAAGGGAAAAAGTTATAAGCTAAAATATCATACTGAAAGAAGGCCTTCAAAATTAAACAGGTATAAAAGCGGTGCTGTAGTGTCAGTGTTTACTTGGAAATTTTGGGGGTAAATCAATTTTTTTCCTTTGTTTTCAAATTCACGTTTGTTATAATGCAAACGCTTAAGCTAATGGCAACCTCAGGAAGGCCCCTGGAGCTCAGGCTGGGGGACTGTGTGACAGTGTCCTGCCTGCCACTGGCCAGCGCTGCATGCATGAGAAAGAACACAAAGGCAGGTTATGCATGCAGTGATATGTTTGCAATTATTCTCTCAGCTTGTGGCAATTTGTAGGTCAAGTGCTTTCCACAGCAGAGGTGAAGGTTTGATTCATGCATTTGCTCTGTTGTTTTCTGCAGCCATCTCTAGATTCTGCAAGCCACCACCTTCTGCAGAACAGCATTCCATTGCTGATTAGATGTGGGGTCACATCACTGCTTTTCATTGCATTTTTCCTCTCTGGTCAGTGCTTTTTCCTGTGACCAGCTGCTCATTCCTCAATTGCACAGATCTGTCTGGGGTGGAAGAGGCTGTTCTCCCATCTTTAATACCTTCCTTCCCTTACCTACTGCTTCCCCCATACCGCTAGCACAGAAAAGATGGGAAATAGGATGTTGCTGGCATGTTCCCTGGCTGCTCCACAGAAGCCAGCTGCAGCACTGCCAGCCAGGGCAGCCTGGGGGAAGGGTGACTGCATGTCCTATAGACTCAGCCATGAGGGGTGGAAAAGGAACTCTAGGAAGGTTGTGGTTGCTATTCCATTCCCAGAGCTGAGTAACAGCTATCTTGTTCCATCCTCAGATGACTGACCTGAAGAATTATACACATTGTCTCCAGTTAAAAGTCTGCTCTGGCAACTTGACACAGACAGGTGAGCCAAGTTTCTGCATTTGAAAACTCACCTACATTTAAAAATAATTAAGGCTAATTTTGAACGCAATGAAGAAAATAAATCCGGTCAACTTAGGAAAAAAGTTTTCCAGAAGTGATATAATATATTAATTATGTGTGAAAAAAGAAGAAATCATTTTGCAGCTCATTTTAGCAGTGTGGCAAAGAACTCCCTTATTTGCTTTCAATGGTCACAGGAAGGTGTTTCTGTTGTTAAGACTGGAGAACACAGGTGAATGTACATGTGACAGCTCCTGGAAATAATGAAATCATGGGAGAAGGGAGCTCATAAACATGGAGTTACACATTTTTCATAAATACTTATTAGCCTGGATATTTTGTATGCCTGAATGCAAATGCCATCTTTCCTGGTTTTATATTTAATTATTACTGCTGGTTTTCACTTTCTGAGGTCAGAGGATCATAGCAGCATTTACAAAAGTAGCAACATCATACTAATGTACTAGCATTTTTCTTTTCATGCATCTAAAAATATAAATGTTCTAATTTAAAAGGTGAGATCGTTCATTGATTTATTGAAATATGTCCTATTTCAGAAAACTTCTGTTTCTGAATTCCAGGCTGCAGGCTAAGAAAACCAGTAAATTTATTGTTTGGAACTTGAATGGATTATTTGATGGATAAGGGATTGGCTGGATGGTCACATCCAAGGAGTTGTGGTCAATGGCTCAATGTTGAAATGCAGATCAGCGACAAGTGCTGTCTCTTTAAGGGTCCACATTGGGACTGGTACTCTTCAGTATCTTTATTAATGGCATATATATATTCAGGATTGAGTGCACCCTTAGCAAGTTTATGGGTGACACAAAGCTGAGTGGTGCAGCTCATATGCTGGAGGGAAGGGATGCCATCCAGAGAGACTTTGGCAGACTTGATTAGAGGGCCTTTGAAGTTCAAGTAGGACAAGTGCAAGATCCTTCATCTTCGTTGTCGCAATCCCCAGTATCAATATAGACTTGGAATGGAAGTCATCCCTGTGGAGAAGGACTTGAGGGTGCTGGTGGATGTAAAATTGGACATGGGCTGGCAATGTGTATTTGCAGCTCAGAAAGCCAGCTGCATCCTGATCTGCATCACAAGAAATGTGAACAGCAGGTGAAAGCAGGTGATTGTCCTGCTGTGCTCTGCTCCTGTGGGATCCCACCACAGTACTGCGTTCAGTGCAAGAAAGATGTAGACATGTTGGAATGGGTGCAGAAGAGGGCCATAGAGGTGCTCAGAGGGCTGGAGCACCTCTCCTGTAAAGCCTGGAGAAGAGAAAGCTCTGGAGATACCTTACTGTGGCATTTCAATAAAGGGGGCTTAGAAGAAAGATGGAGAGAGACTTTTGCCAAGGCCTATAGTTACAGGACAAGGGGCAACAGTTTTAAACTTAAAGAGGGGGGCTTTAGGTTGGACATAAGAAAGGAACTTTTTATGATGAGGATGGTGAGACACTTGACCAGGTTGCCCTGAGAAGCTGTTGATGCCCATCCCTGGCAGCGATCAGCATCAGGCTGGATGAGGCTTGGAGCAACCTGGTCTAGTGGAAGGTGTCCCTGCCTGTGTCAGGGGGTTGCAACTAAATGAGCTTTAAGGTCCTTTCCAATCCAAACCATTCTATGGTTCTGTGATTTTTTTACAGAACCTTTAAATGGGTGCATGGGTGAGGTAGATATGGAAATTCATGCTTAAGAAGAGAGCATGTGAAATCTTTTCCAAGTGACAGATGAATCCACCTCAACAAAATTCCAGCTCTGAAGAGATCTACCTGGGTATATAATTTACTTGTAATACACCGTTTTGAAGGGATATCGTGGGCAGCAGGAAGTCTGAATTTGTAAGGGAATGAAGTAAAGAGATAGGATAACCGAAAAGCAGAGTAACTTTAATGGGCTTTGGTTTGCACGTCGAGTAACACAAAAGTACCCAAGGAGCTGTCTGGCAGACTGTGTTCTCCAGCACCCTCTCCTGGCTAGCTCAAGAGTGGCATTACAGCCTGGAAAAGTGTCTCCTTTTGGGGAAGGTGAAGATGACAGACTACAACTACATTTTTAATGGAAAGGCAAAGTGGGAATGAAATGGATGGGAGAAACAAAATCATTTTCCTCTTTCCCAGAAACCCTAAGCCCACCTACAGGATTCAAGAGGGGTTAAAATTGTCATAAATTATTATTCGTGACCAGTTGATAAGGCCATGCGGGAAATGAAATAATGCAACTGCATTATCATGTGCTCAGAAACAGGCCCAGAATAGCCACCTGCAGAATACCGTGAAGCCTCAGTGCTGGTGCTGCAAAGGAAAAAGCAATCTGGAAGGTGGAAACGAGTCCACCTCCCTGTGCTTTCTCCAGCAGTGAAGCTGTAGCTTCCAGTCACTAACCACGATGTTTCCCATGGGACACAGCACAGGGCTTTTAGCTGTAATTGTGGAAGGAGGCAAATGGTAAAACAGAGCCCATGTACTGCCAAAAAGTGGTTTCTTGCCTTACATGAACAATTTCTGCATCTACTGATGTTGAAGTATGCACATCAGAGAGAAAGAACACTTTCTACACAGGTAACTACTGACTTCAGTTGCATGTATGCTCCTAAAGTGCAGTAATTGTGTTAGTCTTCCATTTCATTTGGTGCATATGAATGCCAAGATGTCATGAAATAAAAGGCAAAGCTCTTAAGATCAGGCTGTTCTAAGAAAATGTTGACAAATTCTGTATTGTAAAACCGTATCAAAGAAATAAAAGTCAAATGTTTTTAATGACTTAAAGGTATTTTGTAAGGATGTTTATACTTAAAGATGTATATAATACATAAGATTAAATTAATCTTATAAATATTAAATATGTAATTAAATCCATGTGTAAAAAATTGCTTGTAAAAGAAATGAAAGGTTTAAATGAATATGAAGAAGTGAGATTTTCAAGGCTTTTGACAGCCATTTTCTTATAAAAGCATGAGTAAGCAAAATGCAAGACATTATAAGAAATTTACTGTCTTTGATCAGAGAGTATTTAGCATTCTTAGAATATTGGTCTGAATAATAACACATAAAAATTCAACCATTCTGGTTGCTGAAATGACACCTGGTAATTTCAGCCAGATATTGCAGGTCACACCTTTCCCCTCTGACTAAATATGATGATGCTTATATTTGTTTCACAGCCTGCTGACTCCAACTGGGCTACAGGCATGGGAATGGCTGCACCAGAAAGAATCCCACTCCAATGCCGGGGAGGTATTCCCAGGGAAGTACCATTTATGCTTGGAAAAGGAAAATGCCCAGTGTCAATATAGCTCTGCTCAGCTTCAGGAAGAATGTAATAACAAGGGTAATGGGCTTCATGTCATCATCTGAGTGGAGAGGCCCCTCAATGATCATCACAGCAGGTGAGGGGCTGCTGTGGTTGTATGTACAACTTCTCTAGCTTCTCCTGGCTCCTAGCTACCAACATTGAAAATTAATTTAGTTGTCTCTTTTGCAAATATAACTCAGTTCTTTACATGGCTCCTGATATGTAGATTTTACATTGTACATTAGATGCTATGGGACAAGAGGGGCAAAGCAGATGGCCCATGTTTCTGAGAAACAGGGTTTTTTTTTAATGAGCAGTATGTAAACTGTAATTGCAGTTTTATCATTTTATGTGGCAGTATTGCAATCATTTTGTCTTGAAACAGATGTAGTAGCTTTGGTTGCAACGGCTGAACATGAAATGTTGAAACTGAAGTGGTCTCCATAACTTGTCAGATCTTAATATCGATAGCAAGTCCTGTAAGCACATATGTTCTTACTCATGCCTATAGGTAAATCTCTCTATATGCGTATCAGATACAAAGATAATTCAAGCTGGTGTAAGAAAATGAACTTTTTTTCAGAATCATTAAATCAGTCCTCCACTCAGAGTAATTATAGTCACATACCAATGTCCGCATGCACATTAATTTGACACAAAATCACACACCTTGTGCTGTATGAACAATGGGAAATAACAGGTTTCTACTAATGCACACCTATTTCAATGGTTAGAGAAGTTGTTACTATGTGAATAGGACTAAAAATTCCTTGTAACTCACTTATCAACTGTCTTTCAGTTTGTCAGGTATTTTTAGGGTTTTAGAAAAATCACATTTTGTGTAATTGTGCTGGGGAAAAGAAAGCCCCTTAAAGATTCACTTACTCACATGTTAGGGGGTAAATGCAACTGTCCAATGCTTTGATTACAGAACAGTCTCAAGGGAACAAGCTGGTAGCAACAACTGCTTTGCAAGAAGCATGACAGAGTTTCTTAAACTGGATGGCTTGGAGAACAGGATGAACCTTGCTCTGACCTGAGATACCCAATGTACCTGTCTTCATGGGCTTCATCAGTGATCTTGACCTATCTGAGCTGATGATTCTTGGTGGCAAATCCACTGTTCGTTCTTTTAATAGACTCTGATGTTTTCTATGAATTGTGCTAGAAATTTTTGCTGATCAAAATAAATGCAAAATTACATCTACATGAAGAAAAGTGTATAGTTAGTGGCAATTAAATTGATTTTCTGGAGTCCTACAAAAATTCCTGCAGTAGTTAACATTTCTTTGCCAAAGGCTTCAGTACTGAGATAGAGGATAATTACTTTCATTGAATTAATATAAAGCATTAGATATCAAGTTTTATTTTTAGTTTGAGGTATTTTTAAATAATAATCAGATCTGTTACACCTTGATTCTAAATCCCACGTCTGTATTCATACCAATTGCAGTGGTGCCTTTCAGAATACTGCAGAAATGTAGGTCAGAAAAAAATGCAGCACTGCTCTCAATCTTACAGAAATTAATGGCATTATAGGAGTTTCCAGGCTATCAGTTTTGAAATAAATTCACTGAAGCAGCACTATTTGAGTGACCCACTCACCATAGCACACACAACTTGAATTAACTGTTATTATTCAGGTTCGAAGTTAATCTCATTAATAACATTGTCAGCTCTATTCTTATTGAGATATAATGACAAATGATCTTCCAAATCTTAGTATTCTACAGAACTTACTTGTATTAATGCAATTTTTTTCTAAGTTTGTAGATCATTTTTAAAGGATTTAAAATCAGCTGCTCTGCTTGTAGGCAAAGAAGAAAGCAACATGAGGTAGAAAACCTTTCAAATGCATACAGAGGAATTTACTGCTTTCTGAGTAAAGCACAGCATGCAATTTTTGGTGAATATGTACTAGGAGCAGTGCTCTGCTAACAATCAATAGTAGGTTAGATTTGGACATTGTTTGCAATTGTAAGTAGCATTTATAAAAAAAATCCAAGAGAAATCTTGATCCAAAAAGTATGAAATTATTTAATTTAGGAAGAAGAAATCTGATAGGTGGTATTTCACACCCACCCATGTGTCTGAATGAATTCTTCTTCAGTACCTAGTGTGAGATATTGGCTAGCCTTTTCACTTGTGTTTATGAATGGGGAAGGGACAGTGGAAATACAGAAAATGACACATGGATGTAGAAAATAGTCATAGATTCATAGAATGGTCTGAGTTGGAAAGGGCCTTAAGATTGTCTAACTCCAACCCCCTTAACCATAGGCAGGGACATGTCCCACCAGACCAGGTTGCTTGAGGCCCTGTCCAACCTGGCCTTGAACACTGCCAGGGATGGAACATTCACAACTTCCTTAGGCAGCCTGTGCCAGTGCCTCACCACCCTCACAGTAAAGAGCTTCCTCCTTATATCTAACTTGATTCTCCCCTGTTTAAGTTTGAAACCATTACCCCTTGTCCTCCTGCTTCTTTGTCTATGCTTCACATTTAAATTCTCTCACACAACTGTATTCCTGACACCATTATGGAAAGCACCTGTCCTGGTTTCAGCTGGGATAGAATTAATTTTCTTACTAGTAACTAGTACAGTGCTGTGTTTTGACTTTAGTCTGAGAATAATGTTGACCATGATAGCATCTTAGATAAATGATTGCGTGTTTAGGAGAGATGGCCAAAATCTAGTTCCTCAGATACTCAAGTACATGACCTCTCTCCCAGATTTTCTGAAATTTTCTGTAAGAAAGCATCCTTTCAATAAGAAAAATCCTTCGTTTCTCTTGGCTGGCATGTGTGCAGCCATCTGAGATTTCATAGTGTGCAGATAATCAATGTCTAGGACAGTTTTGCAACCCATGGTCTAGATCACTGGCACTGAGGACAGACTTACTGAAATGTGTCCTCCCTCTGTCCCCTCACATAGAGCTGATGGCTCAAATGATTGAGTACACAGGCTAGGATGCGGTGGTACCTCCTCATTACCTCAGCTGAGGGATTGTCCCACAGCCACAAAAAGGACAACACTTGAGGGCTTTGATAATTCTCAGCTGGAGGTCTCCCAAGCCCATTTGTTAAAACCATTCAATCAGTTACAAAGTATTAATTAGAGTCGGGAAAAATATGCCTGTCTAAAAAAGTAGACTTTAATTTCCAACATTCCAAACTATTTATTTTCTTGAAGAAGATGAAAAATTAAGGGTCTGATTCTTTCCTTCATCACAGAACTGAAGAAATTTGTCACATAGTGTAAAAGCTTTTCACAGAGGCACTTAGGGTCTGCTGATGGGTAGTTGGAGCAGTTTGAGTCAATTTTCCTCTTCCATGCTAATGTTTATTGACGCAATTTTGATGCATTCATTGAGAATACTCAAAATCTTCATAGACACAAATGGAAGGAAAATAATTTCTTTTGCCATTTTCTGAATCCATGGCATACACGAATGACACATGGTATTTATTAATTGCTCAGCTTCATATGTATTCAGCACATCTTAGAGAAAAGCAATTATAATTAATTCTTTCATGAAAGCGGTATATTCAGTATGATTATTCTATGAGAAATAGCTAGCTCTGAAGCAAATAACCAGCATTTATAATCTCAAAGCCCATTATCATCAGTGAATTATTTTTTTAAACACCTTTGGTCCAAAAGGATATATTATGTTGCCAGTGATCTTGATGTTATGCATAGCAATTCAATTAAGTTTGTGGTAAACTTCTCTATTAGCTTACCAAGTTTATGTGACTAATAAAGTGAATTTATTTTTGCAATATAAAAACTTTAATAAAATCAATGAAATTATGTCTGTCAGTATGAGATACTTCACAGTTATTTATATAACTTATAATTTGTTTTTATCGCAGGTTAATTTCTTTCCTTCTGGACAGATCAAAAACTAGTGAATTTCTGAAAAACTCCATAAACCTCAACCCTTATGCTATATTTACTTGTAAAAGCAGAAGACTCACTCCAAGGAAGTCACCATGGTTCTGTTCTAGACACATTTTTAAGGCTGTGCCAGCTGCAACGGAAAGTTTGAATTTCTCAACCTGACATCTTTTTCTTTTCCATAGTCAGCATAGGCTGAGCAACAAGGGAATAGCATCTTCTTACTGTGAAAACTTTGCACAGCTGATAGCTGTACAAAATTATTGTCATGTTCCTTCTTCACATGTGATGAAGCAAATTGTCTGTACACTAAAACTGATCCTTAAATGATCCTAAAAGAAGAAAGGACTCAAGCACAAAGTTTCTATAATGCAGTAAGTTAAGTTAATTAAACTATAGTGATGAACTACACGCTTATTTTTATGAAGCATGTGGTCCCTTGTGTTAATTTAACTGTTTTTCAATACATCACCCTTGTGTCTGACTAGGAAAGTTCACCCTCTAATTCAGCTGATAAATTTGATCACTTGTTTCAGTCCATAGATGGCAGTTGCTTTTTTGCATGGAGTATTTTGTTTGCATTTCCCTTGAATGAATCAAGGTACTTTGGAAGCTCTGTATTAAATTTGACTTTTCTGAAGAATGTGGGTAATTTATGCTTATACACAGATACTTTATTTAATTAATGTCTGTAGAGATTTAAAATCTAATCATGATCTTGAATGTATAAAGATGGCACAAAATTCTGAGCTTTATAAAATTTGTTAGAACATGACCAGTTGTTTTGGTTTAAGCCCATTTGGCAGCCGTTCGCTCACTCCCCACCCTTCCTCCCCCTCGCTCCTGGAGGGATGGAGAGGAGAATAGAAAGAATGTAACTCCCATGGGTTGAGATAAGAACAGTCCAGTAACTAAGGTATAACACAAACCACTGCTGCTACCACCAATAATAATAATGATAAGGGAAATAACAAGGGAAGAGAATACAACCACTCACCACACTGACGGATACTCAGCCCAGCTGAGTAGTGATCTTGCCCTTACGGGTGACTGCCCCCAGTTTACATTCTGGGCATGACATGCTGTGGTATAGAATACCTCTCTGGCTAGTTTGGGTCAGGTGTCCTGTCTCTGCTTCCTCCTGGCTTCCCCTTCTCCCTGGCAGAACATGAGACTCAGAAAGTCCTTGGTCAGACTAAACATTACTGAGTAACAACTAAAAACATCGGTGTTATCAGCGCTGTTTCCAGTCTGAAAGTCAAAACCACAGCACTGCACCAGCTACTAAGAAGGAGAAAAATGACTGCTACTGCTGAACCCAGGACACCAGTGTTTCAGTGCATACCAGATTGGCAGCTGATCATGAGTCTTCTCATGCAGAAGATGGTTCTAAGGTGAACTAATACATCAGCAAGCAACCATGCATCAGCAGCTTTGCAGCAATTGGCTTTGGAATTGTTTTCTTCTCAGAAATGAATGAGGAATTGCTTTTCTATCTATAAAGGGTAAGCTATCTCAAATTGCCTCACACTTTTTAGGGGACAAGAGGGCACATGGACATTTACTGTGGAAAAAACGATGTGCGGTAACATATGCTGTGCACTGAAACTCCATGTGTGAAAATGATGGGAGAGCTGAGCAATATCACAGACTTCCCTGAGGATTAGTGACTGGAAAAGAGGAAACTACTGTGTATTATTAGGGGAACATAAAGCATGTAAGCATGGCAGATCAAATGGAGCACCTTTTCCTTCTTAATCCCTAATTATTGATAAATGTATTTTTTCTTGAGGGATTCTGAGAATCAGAAGTTTAATCAAATAAATATGAAAAAAACTCATTTCATATAATCTCAATGTAGGCAAGAGAACCTACAGAGAAACTTTTCTTAAATCTTTTGAACAACTAAGGTATTACGTGTGGTTTCACAACAAAACTGAAAACAATGAAGAACTGAGAGAATGTTTGAGACATAGATTTCACAGATATTACATACACTGTTATCCATTCTTTATGAATACAGAACCAGAAAATTGTTCATACAGAAACTCCATATGAACTGTTTATATGAACCAGCTAATTCCAGTAAATGTCAAATGAGACTGTGTGTATCTATGCAAGAGTAAAAGCTGTCATTCAAGGTCAATGCATTTCCTTTATTTATGCTAACTTCAGCAGGGCTAACTGTGGAGTAAAGCAGAATTTGAGTGTGGCTCAGTGACACATATGGCCATGGGCATCCTTGGCATGGGGGACTTAAAATATAAATGAGAATTTCAGCTTTTATTTTCCTGTGAAGGTAGCACAGAAAAGGAAACCAGCTATTTCTGAGGGTGAGCTTACGACAGCAAAAACTAGGGCACCTGTCTGTGGTGTTGTTTCCTACTCGTTATTCAAAATCATAAGCTCTTCCCATAAAAATTCACTGCTTTTCCTTTCCTCCCTGTAGTGTATTTACCACTTAACATCAAGGAAGAAAGTAAGAGCAATGAACTTCAATATATACTCACAACATATCAAGTCAGAAAAAATTGCATATACCACAAGCTGCTCTTCTAAACTGCACATTAAGCACCATGAAGACCTCAGAATCAAAACCAAAAAGGTTTGCCACTGCTTGTGAGCCCACATCTCCAAAGGAAAACACACTGCCTTGGCAGTTAGGCAATGTTACGAATTAAGCAAACTTAATTTACCCATTTACACAACTCAAGGTCCTCTGACTTCAACACTAATGTTAAATACTGAGATTTTATAAAAGAAAAGAGTAAAAATATTTTATATCAAATATGTATATAAGCTAGACCAGACTAGGCTAGATTAGACTAGACTAGTTCAGTTGGAAGCAACCTGGATCGATCATCTAGTCCAACTGATCTGACAAGTTCAGGGCTGACCAAAAGTTAAAGTATGTTGTTAAGGGCATTGTCCAAATGCCTCTTAAACACTGACAGGCTTAGGACATCGACCACCTCTGTACAAAGCCTGTTCCAGTATTTGACCACCTTCTCAGTAAAGAAATGTTTCCTTCATACGCTTCAAAAATTGACAAAATTAAAAAAAGATAAACTTTTATATGCCAGACCCTTCCACTAAAGTTTCATCTTCCGGCAAAATTGCAAGGCCAAGTAATTATCCTTAAAAAATAGGTATGGGAAGTGCAATCAGATTCATAAGTGCTTTTTGTCTGTCAGAGACTGTCTAGCTGGATTGCAGAGCAGATCTAGGCTGTTCTTCACACACATTGAAATGCTGTCTATACTGATCAAGACTATTAAAATCAGTTAATATGAAATGCTCTCTAAAAGTCCAGAAGGTATTCAAAATATTATTTTAAAGATATTTGTGACAGTCAAAGATTAAGGTTTCTGTGTTACTGTCTGAGATAAAACATACTGATTTCTTGATTGCTATATTATTTCAAAGCTATGAACATGAAGGATTTCCAAAATTATTTTCCTCCCACAAACATTGTTTTCTTAATCTTTTTACTACCGATTCCTGGAACGTATCCTGTTGATTTGATTCAGGAAAGCAAGCAGAGCTTAAGCCAGCAATGTCAGTGCAGTAGGAATGATAAGTCTCCTTCACACTTCAAACAAGAAAAGACTTTCCTTTTGAGAAGAGATAACAGCTGTGCTTTTCTTAGAGAACCCTGTCTCGGACACACTGGTGAAAGATATCTTCCTTTTTTATCTAGAGCCAAAGAATGAAGAGGTTTAAATGCACTCAGCATGCGGTTGTTGTGCCCTTTCCAAAACAGAAAACAGAGCAACATGCACTGAGTCCTTAGTTGTAGAACTGCACCTTTGTTCTAGGCAGAATGCTAATGGAAAACCTGCTGCCTCACACAGCTCCTATTACTTTGTTGAGCAATGATTTGATCTGTCAAAGAGTTTCTAGCCAAATATCCTGCTAATAAAATCAGACCTGCTGTGCTACACTCTTTCAGAGCAAATGTGGACAAAACCCAACAATAGTTAAGGGCATGAATAAATGCAGCCGAATGATATAAAAGCTTTGGCCATGGTAGCGTTTGTGGCCCTTCTAAGAAATTCTTGTAAAAAGCATATTCAAGCAATGAAAATAAAATCTGAGTGTTGACTAATTTCACCCCTTTCTTAACATGCTCATATCAGTTACAGTGAGCTTGTCTCAAAGACAGCGTGAATCAGACATGTCAGTACTATTCTGGAGTACTGTACGCCTTCTATGAGGGACGTATATTGTTTAAAATGAGAAAGATGGATAAACAGGAGCAAGGAGATGGACTGTAGCCAAGGAAAACACAGTGGAAAATAAAAAACACTTTCTTTCCATTAAGTCCATGATAAGATTTGAGTAATTTAACCTTACGTGGCATAAATCAAAGGAATCTGGTTTGGACAGTGCCATCTGTCCCACAGCAAGTGTCACATCTGGGACTGTGAAAAAATGCATCTTTTTAATGAATCTACTCACATGCTTTGAATCGTGTAAGTTGAAAGAAAGCTGGTTACCTGGACATTAAAATCCATTAATTCTGACCCTTTTTTTCACTCCTTAATAACTATTCACAGACTCCTAGTAAGGAAAAAAAAACCCCACAAAACAACGAAGAGTGAAAAGTAGCAGTAATAAAATCATAGGATAGCAATGATGTTAATTGTTATCTTACCCACTACAGACGCTTCTAAAGGACCCCCATGGATTTTCCATGCCTACAAGCTAGGCAGCCCTTTTGTGGTGCTTCCATCTTGTTTTCTTTGTCTCAGGGGTGCTTTTCTGCACTGGTTATGAGTTAACTGCTTTATTACCTTTGTTTATATGCTTCTCATTCATGTCCTTCTTCCTTGGCTACTTGCCAGCCAGACAACAGCTTCCCATGTCCCATTTGTCTTTCTAATAAGCCTCCTTCTCAAAACTCCTAGGACCCCTGTATGAACAACTTACTAGGCCCCTGTGGAAGTAGCTGTTGTCCTCAGTGCCTTTTTGACTCATACGTCTGATCTCATCCTTCCATGATATCTTTGAACTACTTTATTAATTCCGGTGGGAAAATAATATCACCCCAAATCCATATTTCTTCTTAAATTCAGAATAGGTATTCTCCTGTTATCAAGAAAGAATGTGGAATCTCTCAAAGTGCACTGTTAAAACCAGGTAACTGCTAACCAACACTTGCTCACAAGAGCCCAGCCATAACATAAATATAATTATTTTTTTTAAATCTACAGCAGATTCTGAAGCAATCACTGTGAAAAATCATGGCAGAAGAATGACTGCAATCCTATAGGAAAAAGGTGGTTTATTCTAGTGACATCAGTATCAAAATATGTCTGTTTAGGAAGAGGGATTGACACTGTTTTAATCTGCTTAAATATTCATAGAATCAAGAATGGTTTGGAAAGGACCTTGAAAATGCATCTAGTCCACCCCCCTTGCCATGGAAGTTGACGTCATTCAAAAATGTTTCTGTAGGAATTAATGTTAGAATGATAGAATGTTTAGGTTTGGAAAGGACCTTAAGATCATCCAATTCCACACACACACACACACACACCCCTGCCATGGGCAGGGACATGGGCCACTAAACCAGGTTGCTTGAGACCCAGTCCAGCCTGGCCATGAATACTGCCAGGGATGGAGCATTCACAGCTTCCTTGGGCAACCCATTTCAGTGCCTCACCACTCTCACAGTAAAGAACTTCTTCCTTATATCTAACCTAATCTCTCCATTTAATTTTGAACCCATTACCCCGTGTCCTATCACTACAGTTTATCTTTAAGGAAGAGACCCTCCTTAGCATCCTTGTAGGCCCTTTTCAGATTCTGGAAGGGTGCTTATGAGGCTTCCATGCAGCCTCTAGGCTGAGCAACCCCAACTTTCATAGCTTGTCAATGTACTCGCAGAGTAATTACTTAGGGTTATTTTCTTGGTCAGTGCAGGTGAGGCTGCTTTGCATTGTTTTTATCTGCCTGCATTCATGCAGTTAGTGCGATTTCTAGCTTTTGCTGTGCCAAAACCCTTTCATGTCTGCCGTGCTGCCTGAGGGGAACCGCGTACAGCGCCCGGCCGCGGGAGCGCCGTTGTGTCTCAGAAGTGCGGATGATGTATGCATGCCATGGCCATTAGTCCTAATGGGATGCAAACCCGACTCTGGTCTTAGGGGAATTGTGCTTAAGGAAGGAACATGATTGATGATAATGGAAAATGGACTCACCCATAGGCATACCAAATAGAAGAGCTGAGAGCCATTTGCGCCTCCCTCACTGAAGGCTTTGAAACAGCAGAAGGCTAGCGCAATATACCGAGGTATTTGTCCACTCAGCATTGCATTAGATAAATTTGATCTACAGCATAACCTGAATGTTTCACTTAGGTGAGTCAGAGTGTGCTAGCTTCATAAAACT
The DNA here is from genome assembly GCA_009867235.2 of Psittacus erithacus. NCBI lineage: Eukaryota > Metazoa > Chordata > Aves > Psittaciformes > Psittacidae > Psittacus > Psittacus erithacus. The sequence continues at coordinate 15,071 of WYDI02006626.1, forward strand.
TATGCTCAAAGGTAGATGATATGAATTCAGAAAATGAAAACATATAAAGAAAACATTATTTACATCTTATGTCAGTCAAATGACAACTGTTCTGATGGCAAGTAATGCAATTGAACCAAGTTAATAAAACCAGATAACCTTTCTGAATCTTCTTGGGTGGTTCCAGTGCTGCTCTGTTGCTTAGTAGATGAGTTAAAAGACTGATGTTTTCTCAAAAGCTTTGCTGTTATTGCAATGTACCTCTGGCCATGGAGCACACTCATGAGGAGATCTCATGATTTCCCTGCTTCCTAGATTTTGACCCTTGATGGAAGATCTGAACTCACATGTTCATTGTTGTTATACAGCACTTTCAGAGCAATGTGAGCCCTTCCACCAGTAATAAAGTATTATACAGCAGAAGTTCAAACAACAAGGCAGTTCTTCAAAATGCATGCAGGCAAGACAGCTCAATGGAAAAGGTCAAGATCAGGTTGGACAGGGCTTTGAGCAACCTGGTCTAGTGGAAGGTGTCCCTGCCTATGGCAAGGGTCTTGGAACTAGATGGTTTTAAGGTCCTTTCCAACCCTAACCATTCTATGATACATGGTTTTTTTAAGTGCAAATATCTGAATATATGGTAGTCCTGGTTATGAAGAAATGGTCTTGACTCAACGGGGTTAATGTAGCTATTTGGGATTATTATTGTAGTGCTGACATCTGTGTTAAATAGGCTTTAATACATAGGGTTGTAGCTGCTTCTTTAATTTTGAAAGAACAAATGCTTTTCAAATAATCAGATGTACTTATGCACTAGTGCAGTCTGTCAAATGCTGTTCATAAAACGAAATCATCATATGACCTGCTTCTCTGTTCAATGTGTTAGCTAAAATGTTTTTGGCACAACAACTAGAGAGAGGTGGCTCCTTGCCATATGCCTCTCTGTCATACCTGAAGTCATCAGCTGCTCAACTCCCCTCTCTTCCTCCCTCACTGTAGCCCTGGAATACAAAATACTTGATAAATGTACATTGTGCTTGTACATAAATTATAACAGATTTCCTAATCCAATATTAAATTGAATATACATATATATGAAGTTCTCAAAAAATTGATCCTGTATATAGACTTTTAGATAGAAAAGGGATAATTCACAATACTACTCTAAGAGGTATGTGTGTTTAAAGGATCACTCTTAATCCCTTGAGCTTCACACAGTTGCAGGATGCAGTGACACTGATATTCTTAAACAGCAACGATGTGGCATTTCAGCAAGCTCAGATCTAAACACAAACTGAAAAATACTGTTTCTTCTGTTGTGTTTGTGAAGGATGCAGAAGGTATGAGGAGCAAAGACATCACAGGTACCCTACCAAAAATCTTGCTGCAGCTGTGGATGTGGCAGAGTATGCTGCGAAGCAGCCATGCTATCTCCATAGTAACAGAAAGGCAAGATTGATGATTCAGTACTGAACATGCACTCTTCCCATTGCTATGCAACCTCTCGCCTCAGGATTTTTTACATGTAGTCTCCACATAGACCCTTCCTTTTGCCCTAAACCATCTGAAAATACAGAGATTGCAGAGCAGTCCTGTACTGCTGGACAAGTCTGAATAAACAATAGAAAATTTTATGTCAAAATGCTCAGCCATCACAAATGTAAAAGATATAAACATATTGCTGAAGAAATTGTGGAGTAAATCCTACATTTATTGAAAAAAGAGTTAAGTGATATTACATGCCTGAGATTACATCATTTAGATTCCCTCTGCTCCATCTCCACTCAGGGAGCTCAGCTATAAATCTTTCAGTTGCTTAGTGAAAGGAGGTGGATTAGACTGTATGTTACCCACAACCACCTCTGTGAATCACTGACAAATATGTTGTCTTTCTTCACCAAATAGGAAAGCAAAAATGGATTAAAATTAAATTACCTGAAAATATTGATGGAGAAAGGGTATTTTCTAAACAATGTCTAAAAGCCTTCAATAGTTTGGAACCTGGTTACTGGTGGATATGTCTGTGCTGGTCTTTGTCAGTAGCCCTGAGCCTGCTATACCCACATACCAGATTTCTCCACTTCCATCCAAGTTAACTGGTACCCAGATTACAGTATTAATGTAAAAATATACCACTGTACAATTCTTATCAATACTTACCAGCACAGACTTACTGTCGTGCACACCACAGCTTCTGGGATGCAAGCATGGAGAGCTCAGCGCTACCACTGACAGCCATGCTGACATACCACAAAGACTTTCATGTATTCTGTTCTTTGGCAGTAAATTGGGTGCAGGCACTGCGTCATCTAACACATGCTTGAGAGTCAAGTTTGCATACACCAAGGGTAGAATGTGATGCAAAGACCTACAGCTGGCACCATGACCTTTTTCTTCTCTTATAAATTCAGGAAACAGGAAAGCGTGACTAGTTTTTCTTCACTTTTTTTTTTTTAAAAAAAAAATCAAATTTTGTCTTCTGTTGACATCTTTCTCATTTCTTTTCCTAGGAAATTGACCTCCTGTCTCTCTCCTTGTACTGCAAGATTTTAATTGGTTAATTATTTTTACTGCTTCTTTCTCTGGTATTTTCTACTGTGTCTGTATAGAGAATGTTGGCATGGTCAGTGGGCAGAAGGACTGGAATCACTAAGACAATAAAATGAAATCTGGTTTGCATAGCTTTTTCTTGTAATGGTGACTCTTCCACCAAAGCATTGAAAAGCGGATTTATACATGGTCAAGGGTTTAACCCATGGTTCCTAGATATGATGGTGATAAACATGTCAGAAATTCACCCCAAAAGACATTATTGCTAGTACATCCAGGAAATCAAGTATGTTTAGCTGCTTATACTTGTTCCTTTTAATTACTAAACTCTGAATCTTTTCCTGGCTTTATGTGATATTTTTAAAATACATTTCTTTTTTCAATCTATGCGCATTTTTTTAGTGGAAAAAGCAAGTGGTGATACATGAAACTGCATGTCTTAAGCAAGTGAGAAAATAAAGAAAATGTTTCTGAGTGGCTGTTTTTGATATTAACATTCACTGACAAGTTTGTTAAGCTACCCAGTAGCACTGACCTTATTATGCCACTCTCATCTTCAAGCAGCCTCCATACAGCAATGGGAAAAGAGGGCAGGCTATTTTTATAAAACACAAAATGTAGACAGATCACAGCACTCACTGAAGCAAACACATCTTATGATGACTTTAAAGGAATAGTAAAAAATATTAAAAAGGGGTCTGTTTTTTAATTAGCTTGTAAGAGAAATACTACTACTATTCAAAGCATTCTGCTGGATGCCAGGACAGATATACAGCCATTTTGTGTGAGAATTCAATGAGTAAGACATTTGAGAATGAATTCCTAGCCCAGATATTATTATCATTAGTATGTGTATTGACTTATATAGCAAAGTTTTGGTAACATGGGGGCTGCAAGGGTGGCTTATGTGAGAAGACGCCATAAGCTGCCCCCATGTTAGAGAAAGCCAGTTCAAGCCAGCTCCAAAATGTGCCTGGCACTGGCCAAAGCTGAGTCCCTTAAGCTTTGTTGGTAGTGCCTGTAGTAGCATACTTAAGAAAAGGTAAAAATACTGCACAGCGGCTGTGAGAGATCAGTGGGAAAATGTGAGAGCAACAGCTCTGCAGACACCAAGGTCAGTGCAGAAGGAGGGCAGGAGGTGCTCCAAGTATCAGAGCAGAGATTCGCCTGCAGCCCTTTGTGCAGCCCATGGTGAGGCAGGCTGTGCTCTTGCAGCCCATGTGGGATCCTAGACCAGAGAAAGGGAATATTGCCCTGAGGTAATCTGCAGCCCATGGAGAGTCTGTACTGGGCCAGGCTCCTGGCAGGAGCTGTGGCCTATGGACAGGATCCATGCAGGAGATGGTTTTCTGGCAGGAGCTTTGGAAGACCCACACTGGAGCAGTTTGTTCCCAAAGGACTGCACTCTGTGGGAAGGACCCACATTGGAGGAGGTTGTGAAGAACTGTATCCTGTGGGACGCACCCTACTAGAGCAGTGGAAGAGCATGAGGATGAAGGAGCAGCACAGACAAAGTTACCAGTTTTGACCTGACTCCAACTCCCCATCTCCCTAGCTACTTGGGGTAGAGAAAGTGGACTGTTAGAAAAATTGCATGTACTACCATATGGTCTGCTAGTGGATGAAGAGCAGGTAGAAACTGAGCAATTTTGAACAGTCCTGGTGCTGTCTTTTTTGTTAGAAGCAGTGTATCTATGACTGCCTAATCCAGCCCCCCAATGAAGATCAGTGCTGGCATTAAGATCCTCACTGGCACTAAGTGTCAACCATTTCCACCTGACTTCTGTTTTTCACATTTTTCTGCTGGCTTTATATGATCATTTTATAGATCTGAAGCCCTCAGAACTTGGGAAGCTCCAGTGGTTACCTACCATCACAGTATTAGTGGCAGCGGCAAACACAGCAAAGCAATTTCAACTCAGTGCTGGCTTCCCACAGAATATAGATCAACTTCAAAAATTTTGTCTCTTGTTTTTAAAGTTCTAAAAGACTTGAGTTTAAGGAGCCTAAAAAGTCATTTAACCTTCTAAAAGATAAGGAACAAGTAAATGACACAAGTTAATCACCTGTGCTTAATACAGTACCAGAAGTCCTTGTATTACAGCAGAGGGAAAGAGGATAAAACACAGACATCCTTATTAATAATATCAGAGGTGATTGTAAAATGGTAATATAAACAACTGCCACTTGTCACCAAAGCCACTTGCTTGTGATGATAAGTGAGCCGTTCTTGTGAGAAGTTTGCTTGGTCATGACTTATTCTGTATTTCAGTTGCAGATTGAGTATTTCAGTAACCAGAGCTGTCAGTCTGATATGTATTACAAAGTCTCATATCCACTGGCATGCATCTGATACCTGTTTGATGGTATTAGCCTGGCAAAGCTCTCATGTGCCAGTTTGAATCAGATCCCAGCTTGAATTCTTGCCATGGATTGAGATCCTTGAATTATCTTCTGCTCTGTGAGCTCATTTCATTTGACGTAGTATTGTTTAGGTTGGAAATGCCTTTAAAATCATTGAGTCCAACCATTAACCAAGCCCTGCCAAGTCCACCACTAAATCATGTCCCAAAAGTGCCACATCTACACATCTGTTAAATACGTCCAGGGGTGGTGACTCCACCACTTTCCTTGGCAACCTGTTCCAATGCTTGACAGCCCTTTCAGTGAAGAAATTTTTCCTAACATCTAATCTAAACCTCTCCAGGAGCAACTTGAGACCATTTCCTCTTCTATCACTTGTTACCTGGGAGAAGAGACTGACACCCACCTTGCTACAACCTCCGTTCAAGTAGATGTAGAAAGCGAGAAGATCTCCCTTGAGCCTCCCTTCTTCCAGTCTAAACAACCCCAGTTCCCTCAGCTGCTCCTCATCAGACTTGTGCTGTAGATCCTTTACGCCTTCATTGCCTTTCTTTGGATGCACTCATGAAACTCAATGTTTTTTCTTCAGTGAGGGGCCCAGAACTAAACACAGTATTAAAGTGCAGCCTCTCTAGCACAGAGCACAGTTGCTTCCCCGGCCCTGCTGGCCACGCTATTGCTGATACAGGCCAGGATGCCTTTGGCCTTCTTGGCCATCTGAGCACAAGCTGGCTTATATTCAGTGGCTGTCAAACAGCACCCCCAGGTCCCTTTCCATTGAGCAGCTTTCCAGCCACTCTTCCTTAAGCTTGCAGCATTGCATGAGGTTGTTGTGACCCAAGTGCAGGACATGGCACTTTGCCTTGTTGAACCTTATCCCATTGGCCACAGCCCATCAATCCAGCTTGTCCAAATCCCCCTGCAGAGCCTTCCTACTCTCCAGCAGATCAACACTCCCACCCAACTTGGTGTTGTCTGCAAACTTACTGAGGGAGCACTTGATCCCCTCATCCAGATCATTGATAAACAGAACTGTCCCCAGTGCTGAGCTCTTGGTCACCCCTTGTGACCAACTGCCAACTACATTTAACTCCATTTACCACCATTCTTCAAGTTTGGTCATCCAGCCATTTTTTACCAAGAAAAGATTGCACCCATCCAAGCCCTGAGCAGCCATTTTCTCCTGGGGAATGCTATGGGAAATACTGTCAAGTGCTTTACTAAATTTTAGGGAGAAGACACCCACAGCCTTTCCCTTATCCACTAAGCAGGCCACCCTGTCATAAAAGGAGATCAGGTTAGTCAAGCAGGACCTTCCTTTCATAAAGCCCTGCTGACTGGTCCAGATCACCTGGTTGTCCTATAGGTGCCACTGATGGCACTCAAGATGATCTGCTCCATAACCCCTGACACTGAGGTCATACTGACAAGCTCATCATCTGGAGAACTTGAGAAACACTGGAGTTGTGTCTTGGATGTTGGTGGTAGGATGTTTCCAGCTGTCAGTCCCAGCACTGGAGTGCATTATACTGTTTACACACTGAAGAAAAAAAGAAAAACTTATTTTCTGGGGACTTCAGCCACTTGCCTGTTGAGAAACCTGGGAATCTTCTTGTTATCAAATATTGGAGTTGTGCACTTCTGTGAATAAGTCAACCTGTGTTTTGGTGTTTCTGTAACCATACCTTGTAAATATGATAAATGGAAAGATAAAAGGTTGTAATTGATTGTAAAGCTCAAACTATCAAGTGGCCATGTGACAACAGTGTATGAATTAAATAAAGGTGCAGGTATACAAAGAAGGCAGGTATTTTCTGTAAAGGTAAGAGGTGGAAAAAATGTGTAAAGGTGGTGGAAAAAAATTCTTTTTTCTTCAGAGAAATATGTTTACTTAACCTTATGCTCTCCCAGTCCCTTTAGTATCAAGGGAAATGTGATATATGTTTTCCTTTGACGCCAAATATAGCTGTGACGTTCTACTGAGACTCCATGAGTATAATGAGGAAAGAAATTTTCATTCCTATTTTATAAGTAAGAAAAATACAAAGCAGAAGAAAAGTACCTTTTTTTTCCAGCCAGGCAGAAAGATGCACCTCACCCCAAATTATAGTCTCTTTGAGAGAAACCATTGCTTATCTTGTGTAATTTGTCATTACTAGTCTAGATTCCTGGACTTTTAATGGTAATGGCAGGCTGAACTTCATTTTATTTAACTTCAAAGAATCAGAAAAGAGAAAGAAAAGAGTGAGGGAAGCTGAGCACTGATCAGACTTTCTACCTGTCAGCCACTGCATTTTAGAACGCAGGTGTTATTTCTGTACAGAAACTGTAGTTCATCTCAGTAATCAAAACCATTTCTAACACCACAGTGAAAACAAAGCCCATAGAATTTCCTTCTTGGCTTTTCCAGGGTTTGTATAAGACTTCATTATCCCTTCTCCACTGACGGGGAACAGAAGCCCTTCAAGCTTTTTATCTTTTCATTATGCTACAAAATGTCTATGCTCTGTGCTGAGGAACTCTGGATCCACCCTCAAGCAATCTGCATTGTAATCATTACTGAAGGATCACAAATATTCAGCATGTGGACAATGTCTCTACATTCTCCATATTAATCCCTTTTGTTTGGGTGTTGTTTAACAAAGAGATCTGTGGTGCTGATAGCTCCTGATATGGGTTTTGCTGTGTGAGTTGACCTGAAGAGATCCAAACTTGACCCACATAGTCCTCTTACTGATTCTTCTGAGCTGTTTTTGTTGAAACAATAGCCAGTTTGTTTCAGCAGCACTTTCGTTTGTAATCTTAAGCATACTACCAGTTCTGTATATTATCTGCAATTATATTTTTTATGATTCTATGATTCATTGCAGAATTATAACTCCCAGATATTTTGCATTCAGAGTAAATCATATATTAAAAAAAAAATCATAAGCCTTTTTTTAAATTTTTTAAATTATAATGTGCTGGCCATCCTTGACATTAGGTTTGTCTAAATTCATTGCTGAGTACTGCTGCTCTTACATTCAAAGTTTACAGGGTAATAATAGGATACAAGTAGGATAGCAGTTATCAGACTACAAATATATCTATCAACCTCCCCCCCCATAATCTATAAAGTCTTAATGAAAGGCAGAAGAGATAACTGACAGTGAAGTAAGCAAAGATCACAATCACTAAATCACCTTCCATTTTTCAGAGCATCTGGTTTTCCTTGCGCTTGTCATGGGGGTTGTTTTTCAGCAGAGGCTGTGTTTTCATGCATTTTGCTGCACCAAGAAGTGTCAGAACTGATCAAGTAATGGTAGTAATTCACTTTGATCTGCTTGTTTGAAATAAGCATTTATGCTTCTTTGCTACTGAACCAAAAATAGAATAAACTCATGAATACTGGCAGATTCTGAGAGCTATTCAAAGCAACCTTGACCTTTCAGTCTGCCTCTTTGGTTTTGCTGTGAAGACATTATGAACTATTTATGCCTTGCTAAAGCCACATCTACAGGAGTCCAGCTCTTCAGTGACCCAGTCATCTTATCACAGAAAGCCACCAGACTCATCAGGCATGATGCATCCTTGGTATATCTGTGCTGGTGCTCCCAATCAGATTATTATACTTCACGCGCCTCCGGGAAGAATTGCCTTTTACTTTTCCTGTGGACAGAAACTAAAGGAACTGGCTGCCCATTGTTTTTTCTTGCCATGTGAAGATGGGTGCAACATTTACCTTTTTTTTTCAGCCACTGGGGATTTCACCTGCATTAAATCCAATCAGAAAACAACTGTCTTTCAATACAAAAGATAACGGGAACTCTTGAATGTTCCCTGCTTCTCACCCACTTTCTGTCTTAGCTCACATCCCAGCCCAATGAATAAAAGCAAAAGAAAGTCATATGAATTCCAGCGTAGAACTGGAGGCCACGCTTCAGCGGGCAGCATTCTAACAACACACTGTGTTTGTCAGGCTGAACTTGTTAATGTATGATGGTATGGATATAAATCCACATGGGATAAAACGTTCTGGTTTGCATGCATGAATTGTCATTTCTATTTTCTCAAGAAACTCAATCTTACTGTTGTTGGATTCAAGCACAGCACCGCTAGCTGGTTGAGGGAGAGAATTGTCTCACTCTATACTGCACTGGTACAGCCCCACCTAGAGTGCAATTTTGGGTACCTCAATATAAGAAGGACATCAAACTATTTGAGTATGCAGAGGAGGGCAACCAAGATGGTGAAAGGCCTCAAGAGCAAGATTTATGAGGAGCAGCTGAGGTCACTTTCCCTATTCAGCCTGGAGAGAAGGCGGCTGAAGGGTGACCTCACTGTAGTCTACAACTTCCCCAAGGAGGGCAGCAGAGAGGGAAGTGCTGATGTCCTGTCTCTGGTGATCAGCAAAAGGACATTAGGAAATGGAATGAAGCTGTTTTGGGGGAAGTTCAGATTGGACATCAGGAAAAGGTTCTCTACTGAGGGCATGGTCAGTCACTGAAACAGGCTCCCCAGGGTGACAGGCTTGGTCACAGCACCAAGCCTGCCAGAGTTCAAGAAGCATCTGGGAAATGCTCTTCATCATATGGTTTAATTTTAGGTAGTCCTGCAAGGAGCAGGATGTTGAACTTGATAATCCTTATGATTCCCTTCCAACTTGAGATTTTCTATGACTCTATGAGTCAAAATAAGAAGCAAATTCTTCTAGGCAGATGTATTTCCCCAGGACATGATTGATACCCAGTTACAGAGATCTCTAGAAATTTATTTGCAGTAACTCTGAGCTCACATATTAGGAGCTACAGAAAAGCATGGGATCAGTCCAAGGAAGTGCCATGTTCCTTCAAATCAAGAGTTCCTTCAAACTGAGAGTTGAGTGTTAGGAGAACCCTCTGTGACAGAGCCTGCAGCAGTCACAGAGCAATTGAGAGCTTACTAGTGTGCACCAGAAGAAAGACAGTAGGCAGGCTTGATTGGATAGGCATTATGGTCCTTCAGTTAAATAATCACTGTTCTCTACACTCCTGCTCTCCCTCCACATGATGGCTTCTCACTCTGACAACATTCATGAAGAACAAGATTGTCTTTCTACAGCTTTGCCACCACCACCATGCCAAGCTGGAAAGATGCAGCCTCATACAGCTCTTGCCTCAGAGGTAAGCTTTAGCCTGAAAGAAAAAGCTGTGTATAGCTTTTTCTTATCTGAAAGTAAATCATCAAGTAGCTAGTGTAGCAGGTTCTTGAACTTGTCCTCTTCCCATTTCTTGTTTCTTGCTCTTGGTTTTCAGTCCAAAAATTAGGAAAAATGGTGAATTCATGATTTAATTTCCTTCCCCCTACAATTTTGAAGGAAAAAAAAAAATCCTTTCTTAATTGCACAAAGAATATAATTTTCTGACTCAGAATGGTTATTCCATGCTCATAAGCCAGACCAAATTGCTCAGACTGTTTTAGAATGAGAGCTGGAATCTGCTAAAATCCACGTGGCTTCATGGTATGTTAGAGACAAATGATTCTAAGGACAATTTATAAATGTTTCCAAATGAGAGCAATTGCTGACATCCAGAGGCAGGATAATGTAATACTTTACAGTGGCTCATGCAAATGTGAATGCTGAATGCGTAACGAAAGGAACTTCAGGAATGGCTTCTAAGGAACCTGTTTACCTATTTGCACCTGTAATACAGGCAAATATTAGCATAAAGGAACAAATAAAAAAGAAAAAAAGAGGCACAAAAGAAACAAAACTGGAAGAGATCTATTTTAAATGGGGTGGCATAGATCCTTGAGAGATCTATATTTCTTGGAGGTGACAAATGTTAACAGGCAACAGCTGCAGCTTCTACACTCCTTCTTATACATGAAACATTTTCCCATTCCACCTAAAAATCAAAGCCACCAAGGCTGCAGAGTCTTTGTCCCTGAGGTTATTCAAAACTTGACTGGACATGGGCCCAAGCAATGTTTCCTCTCTCACAGCTGAGCCTGCTCTGAGCAGGAGATCAGACTAGAGACCTCCTGAGGTCACTTCCAGCCTGAATTGCTCTATGATTCTAAGACTGAGTAATCAGGGAATTCACACAGCAATATTGTAAGTTATGAAGAGAACGTGAGTAGGGACTACTTGCAGAAAGCTTAATTTAATTGATTAGCTCAGCACCAGTCTGGGACAAAGATAAAGGAAGACACTCAGCTACTTAAGCCATCACATCATTTTATTTTATTCTGTAACATAAGGCAAGAATAATCTAGACAACTACCTTTTAACCTGAAATTCAATAAGCCTGGGAAGCTGTAAAATATGAGAAAATACTGGATAGTCCATGAAGAGAATTAATTTAAAAAATACATTTCTCCACAGAAAAAAGTGTAAAAATACAATATCTAATGACCATTCTTTGCTTTGCCTGAGGTTTAGATGTTTATAAATTAAAGCTCTGTGAGTTTGTTGGTCTGCAGAGATTTTCCTAAAATATTGAGCAGTCCTTGCCTTACAGAAAAAGCAAGGGAAGACTGAGCTAAGCAACAGCTTTTTCTTCTTGCTATCATAAGGGGCCTGAATGATGATGCCATGGGTATCACTCAGAAGTAAAAGTGTAATCGTGTTCTTATTACCATGTCATGATGCTTCAGTGCTGGCATTTCCTAACTTCCAAGTGCCTCATTTTACACTATTAGCAATATTTTGTTCTGACAGAAATGCTATCACGTAGGATGTGTGTAAATGCTGGAGCTATTAAATTCACTGCAAAGACCTTAAGGGATTTCCTCTTCCCTGCCTTTTCTCACCAGAGTGTTCATCTTAACAGCATTTGACTTGGAGGTTTTTGGTCTCAGTGCTCAGTCTGCATGAATCCAGCTCCTACAGACATGAACTGTGCCTTTTAGTGTCTGCCTGCTCTGCCAAGGAAAGGGATTTCTCTAATAACCTTTGTTGACACTTAACTATGTGAACAGTGCAAGCTCACATTGGTAACAAGCAAGCAAGACCTGTGGAGCCAAAGGCTCTCCAGGCACCTGAGATGTCTTTATCTGGGATAAAGCAGACTGGTGGGTAGGATAGCATACTGAGGGAGGCAATAAACTGTAGATCCATGGCTTCTGCTGATGCCCAGTACTTATTGTGGCTGGGCAAAAGCCAACTGGTGGCATGGTAGCTGTGATGTGCTTGAAGAAGCAGCAGCCTCTCTGCATGGCTGAGGATGTGACTTTACAGTTCCAGCCACAACAGTAATGTCTGGTGTGACTTTAAAGACTCTTCTCTGAAACTGAGACAAAGCTCTTTGTTGCCACATCAGCCCTTTCTTTCTGCCTCTTTACTCCCCATGACAACTGTGGCCTGTTCCTCATATCTGGAGCAGCAAATCCAATTTTTTCTTACTTGCTATGAAGTCTTGGGTAGGCTCTGCTCACTTCTTGCACCACATCCCTTTCCTACCACTGATGACTCTTGTTCAGTCTTCCCAAGTTTGCCTGTGACTGCTTCTGGCGTCTCCTACATCATTACATCCTTCCCTCCACAAATAATTACAGGATGCAAAAAGAAGCAGCTTTCAGCTATTCTGGGAAAGACTTAATTTCTAGTTCAGTGAATTGTCCGTGTAATGTATTTCTAATCAAAGCTCATCTCCCCTTCTCACTCTGAATGTCTTCCAATCTGTTCATGGGAATATTTTGTTTTAGACTTGTCCCCAAGTTCTGGAAAAGGCAGGAGTCGCTGTTACCATGTGTCTGCCTGGCATGACACGTTGTGCTAGAAACATCGCGAGGGAATAAGCTGATAACTGTGGGATGGACAGTGACATAGTGCTTCTCTGCATCTCAGAACGGAATGATGGTTTTAGCTAGAGGTGAGTTAAATTTTTACTACCACAAGATGGCAGATGGGAACAACACAAGTCTACGGGCAAGGGATTTAATAGACCAATAGATTTTCCTAACAATAGTTTCAGATAGTGATTCATTTGCCTTGTGGCCACAATGGGATCTCCATGGCAAGCAAGGACGCTTTTTCATTGATGTCGAATGAAGAAGATGACGCTCGGAAGACAGCTGGCACTAAAAGAATAACATTAAAACACCTCAGTCTAATGACGTCAAGATTCAGTGTAGCATTCTGGCTTTTATAATGCTGATCTTTGAAAGAACTGCATTTGTAGGTATGAATTGTAGACACTCAAGTAAGAGCATAATTATAGCAAATTTTTTTTTCTTTTTTTTTGTATTTTTCAATTTTGTTTATTATTACCTTAACTTAAAGTAACTGTCAGGATTCAATCCCTTTCCTGAGGCAGTATGCGGCTTATCATAGGCCATTTCCTTTTATTCATTTTAATCTAAATAACCATCTCTTCCTTTTAGGTAGCCAGATATTTGAGAAATCTTCCCCTGCTCCAGGACACTGCCCTGTTTGAGGCAAATAATGCCCCCACTGGAGCTGGGGCTTTATTTCTTTCGGCTCTGAACATGTTCCCGGAGCAAGGTTATTGCTGTGGCACTTACTAAAAGTCTTGGAAGCAACTGGCAAATCAGTTTTCCAGCTGGTGGTTCCAGCCGCATGACTTACAAGTGCTTCTTTCGTTGTCTGATTTGAAAGGAGATAGGGGCTCCATGCAGATTTAATGTCACTGTGCAATGTAAAATGCATATGAATGAAATAATACACAGTGCCCTAGCAAGAAGCTAACAGCAGCAGTCTGGCAGCTCTCCTGGGCACAGGCTCACTGAATTGCACATGAAAATCAAATAAAGCAGCTTTTAAACCTCTGCTCATCACCTGGAGTGGCCTTGTTAAAGGGCCCAGAGCTTTAACCCCCCCTCACAGAGTGTGCTGTGAGGGATGTGGGTGTAGGGGGCCATGGCACCTCCCTACAGCCCATCCCTCCTTCCTGGAAAGGTGCCTGTGCCCTCCATAGCAGGGCAGCCAGGGACACCAGGCAGCTTCAGACTCGGGCATCAGGCACCTCCCTGGGGTGGTCCCAGCTAGGGAAGGTCAGGGCCATAGTGCGATGGGGGCCATGGTGCGATGAGGGCTGTAGCTAAGACATTAAAGCCTGAGCTGAAAAGCTGAAAAGCTGTGGGCAGGGTGAGCCATGTCTTGGCCTCCCCAGCAGGATGGGGTCTGCCCTCAGCTGCTCTGACTCTGAGGTGGTGCTGAACCCTGAAGGCAGACATCCTGCCCTTGTGACTGTTACAGAATCTGATAGTCTTATTACTAACTATGTCCTATTATTTTATTACTGGGATTGGCAGCTTCTTGGTTTTCAGGTAACATTTTAGGCTACCACCTAAGTGGTCAAGTGATGCCTGTTTGAGTGATTATAAGTATTGGCACATGGAGGCTGGCTGGAAAAATAGATCCCACCTTCCAGAATACTTTCACATCTGAAGGCTTGACACTTGTTTTGCAAGCTGTGAACCAAACCCAGCACCTTTAAGATTCCAGACAGCTAACAAATGGACTCTAAAATAACCACTAACGTTAAGAGACCCCAGTCTTCAACCAGGCAAACTGGAAGTTGCAGCAGTTTTTAATGTCCCAGCTGAGTGATTGGAGGTCCAGTCTGGAGAGCAAGTCTCTCTTCAGCTTGCCTAACCGAGCTGATCTGCTCTCTATAAATAAATATTCCTTAGACTTCTGGGCTCTGTAGCACATTCCTGTTCTCTGTTCTGCCTCTTCACTGCACTGGCATTCCCAGGGTGGCCTCTCAGTTGCAATCTGAACACATCTAAAGAGCTGTTGTAGCTTAAGATATTTATAATGAAGTTGGATACATCCTCAAAAAACATTAAACTTTTGATGGAAATGAAGTGATGAAAACCTCTCCACCTTTCCATAAATGGGTTAAAAATATCTTAAGGATGTTTTGACATGATGCCTTTCAGATCAAGAGTTTGAGAGTGCTGGCAAGATATTCTCCTCTGTCTGTTAGTCTGCCTTTGAACCATCTTAATATTGATACTGAAACTGCTGAGGTTTCTTTGTCCTCAAAACAGGCTCTACTGCTTTAACTTCCTGTGCTGTAGAGAAAGGACAAGAACATGAAGGGATAGGCGCTTTTGTGGAAATGGAGAAAGAAACTGTTTCTGTACAGCTAGGAAATAAAAACAGTTTGTAAAAGATTAATATAGCCTCAGTAAGTACCAGGGAGTAGCAAAAAGTATTACTTTCCTGCATCTACAGATATACACGAAGAGTTCACTTTTCTGACTATTCTCTTTCATGTTTCCTATTTCCCTAAATATTTTGTGTAGGATTTCTCCTCAGGACCAGTGACTCAGTCCATGCAAACCAACAATTCTCCCACTTACCTTCCTGTGAAGGAAAATTTATTTTAGTTGAATTGGAGTCACGGAGCAGAAAGAAATGTTTGCCTTTTCAAGCAGAGGAGAAGTCAAAGAACCCTCAGAGATGGTGAGTTCTTAAAGGAGATTAATGTCATCTCCTAATTGATCCCCTTGTTCTTGCAAAGAATAAACTTTAGGCCACACTAGATGTGCTCTGACTTCAAGTCAGGATACTCACTAGGCTTTTTGGGTATCAGCTCCCAGTGCCAGGATTGCTGCCTTTGCTCTTATTTACAGCCATGGTCATATACAGTAGGGAAAGTATGACTCAAAACTCACTCTTGGGTGGTTTAGAGACAATGAGTTGATACAGATATTTCAAGAAACTGAAACAGATTAGACATCAGTCTGCAATGTCTTGGCCATAACCAGGGCTACATGACCTTTCTTTATTAAGGTCTGAATATAAATATTTCAAGCATGATAGTCTTAACAATCACCTATGTATGTGTATATGTTTACACATATGCATATCTATATAAATGTACACATACGATTGGAGCCACATGAAATAGCATCTATTCCAGTATACATATATTATGCACATAATATACATATTGTACCTATATGTATATAGATGCATAAATTATAAGTGAGAATCACATTAGCATGTTCATCTTTATGTACCTATCTATATATATGCACACTTTATACATACATGCATGCATACTTATATATATGCATACTTATATCCATAAACACATATATGTATAATAGTTATAGGTATATATGGTATTTATATGATTAAAAACATTTAAGCATTTTATAATCGTATCCTATTCAGTAGCCATAATCCATCTCTTTGTTGCCTAGAGACAGATCTCAAGAATGAAAGCACACTAATCTTAGTTTGTTTCTTTTAGGCCATCTAGGAGAGGGAGACCCAGTACTGAGGCAGAGATTTGATTTCTGAGGCCCCACATAACTTGCATATGAGATACTGAATATTGACATTTGAATAGCAGTAATCATTCTATGCACTGTGTTATAAACAGGATTTTTTATGACATTTCTATAGACTCCTGCCGATAGCAGTTACGATCTATTGAAATTTAAGCAAATATGATGTGCAATAAGGGATTTCTTCTGGGACAAGATGTGCAATTGCATCAATCCTGAAAAGGCCAGGCATTGCCATTTCAGGTCATCATATCCACCTTACTTAGTGCCAAATCCTATCCTTCTGTTGACTTTTTAAATACCAGAACTATAGCTATAATGATCCCACAGAAGAGCTGATTGAGAAACAAGTTCATGGCTTTTCAACAGCAATCAGTTCTGGCACTTCAGATTTCCTGCCAAGAAAAGAAAATGGAATTTATTCCTCCTAGGCATGCAGGAAAAAAGAATATTCTAGGTCATTTTCCAAAAGAAAGATTATTATGGGACCTCTCTCTGTTATTTCCCTCCTTGCAGTACGTTTTGAATCTAAAACTTAATTTCAATTGGATTTAATGAGTCATTTCAGTCCAAAAACTTTGATGAAAAATGATGGCAGAGAAATGAGAGAGATAAAATTAGTGTCTCTGATGAGATAAAGGCTTAAGCCTGAACTCAACTGATATTTCTTTTGTGGTTTACAGGTTAGTCATTTGATATGTTCACGTAGGAAGTCAGTCACCATGGGCATAGCTAGAATCAGCGGAGAGTTAGGAGGAAGAGGATTGTTAGAGTACAGATGTGGGGAAAATGTGCACAAATTTCACTTTTTAAACTAAAAAAAAAGAAAAAAACCCTGTAGGAAGACAGGCTTCAGTAGCTAAAAATATTTAAGGAACAATTTTTCCATCTGTGAGTAACTCAAAGATTTTATTCATTACTTGCCAAACCCATCAGTGCCCTTTGCAGCATTAAAATGAAGTACTGGACAGAGCTCCAGCTTTAGCCCTAAAGAACACTCAGGGAATCTGTTCAGCTAAAGATAAGACAGGATGTCATGTCACTTACTATAGTTAGCCACTAGAAGTGCACAGTGCCTGTTGTGCTGCTTTCGTATCCTCTTGCAAGATCAATTCTACTAGCTGCTTCTGGACTCTGAAGTTGTACAGCAACACCTTTAGAAAAACGTCTGACTTTTGGTGCCTTTTCACAACAGTTAACATAACCTTAATTGACGTTCCTTAGTCAACTATACTTAGGTACTGATGTTAATCATTTACAATTGAAGTATCCTTGCACCTTTTTCTCACACTATCTAGCAGAAGCTATTTTTTGCTGATACAGAATGGCCAAGGTCAGATAGAAGTATAACTGATAAAGCACTTCTAGCTGACAAGTATTAGTCTGTGTAACAAGGGAAGCTAGCAAAGACTCCATACAATATTACTAAAAGGCTATGTTGCTGGAAACTGTTCACAGTCAATGGAAGTCTTGCTAGTTGTCTTCAAAAAGGTTGTTGCAGTGATACCACAACTATCCCAGCTGTTATTTAGAATAAGATTGAGATATCTATGTATTAATCAGGATAATCACTCCTATTAAAAGCCACAGTATGTACCTAATAACATAAGAAAGACTATTTGTCATGATTAATCTGATTTGTGTGACACTATCTGTTTCACATTCAAGTGTTTGGCACCACAGAGTTCTTCTGTACTAGTAGATCATGCGAGATGAACTTGATCCTTGGGTTGTGAGGGCAAGCAGCATTTTATATCCCATATCTGTTCATCTAAATGGTCTTCTCCCCTAATTAACAGGATAGACTAGTCTATACTGCCTACCGGGGAAAATTTGTATTTCATGCTATCCCCTGAAACATGCTCACACATTCCTTTTCTGGTAGCATGCTAGTTGGGATATGCCAAAACCATGCTAAGCAGTGCTCACTTTCCCTCGCAAACTGACCTTTATTTCCTGTAACCTTACTCAAGTGGCAACAACCAGTGACAGTTTTCATGTATGTATCTGGTCATGATAGCTGCATCTGGCTCAAAGTGGTTTCAGGAGAGACAGACAGAAACACAATAAATAGCCAATTGCTAATTTGAGCAATGAGCCCACCTAGCCATAGTGCTGGTCAAAGGCTGATTCAAGCCAAGTTTGGAAGAAATTTAACATTTGAAAGACCAAAACTTCTTTAAGGTGAAAAACATACAGTTAGATGCTGCAGTTTATAAGGAAAAAACCAAAAAAATAGAAACAGTCCAGAAAGCCTCTGGATGCTGGCTAACTAGTTGGATCAAAGAAACCATACTATTATATCTTAAATTCCAGGGTGAACCTTCAGCCTGAAGTGTAGAGCAGTAAAGGCTATAGTCCATTACCCACCACCTTTCTAAATCACATTTAAACATGACATCTTTGTTGCATGACTGGTATGTACCTAATCACATGATGAGCACATACATGAAGCTGCTGGATCACAGGGAGAAGTGTGCATTTCTTACATGCCAAGTGCAGAAACTTATGTTCACATGCTTTTAGGCTGGTCCTGAGAAGGGGCTAGACCAGCTGTGTGCAAGAGGATTGCAAAATCGGATTAGGTCTTAATAATGTTATGAGGTTGAGCAGCATTCAGTCACGTCATAGATTGGCATTATGTTGGATAGGTTCAATTATGTGATAAAGAGGGTGCCGTTAAATGTAGTCCTTAAGTGCTTCCGTATATGTCAGTAAAGTTTACTGAAGGGAAGGATTCCTACCACCATTTTACCTTGGCAATTTAGACATTTTACAGAACAGAGGCAGCCTGTTGTTGCAAACTGCCTAACACAAAAAGTACAGGCTAATCTAAGAGAAAGTTTTTATGTATTTCAGTAGTTACAAATAAGGAGGTAATGAAACAAGGTAAGCAGACTTCCATATTTTGATCCAATTTCTTTATGTGAAAAATCTAGTTAATATGTTGTGCATACTAGCTATGTCTCATGCGAAGAACAAAAGACAGGGTTATTTAAAGCCTTGAAAAGGTTTGGTGCGACCCTTTGCAAGACAAGAGGCAGCTCTGCACTGGGGGAAAACTAAATGAGAAAGGTAGTTTGTGGGGCTTGCTTAATCCATAATATTAATTGAAGAAGTTGGGAGCACAGGGAGATAAAAATAAAACATTTTCTCAGCTGCTGTCACAGATGCAAATCTTCATTCAGCAAGAACACTTAAACCAGGAACACACAAACACAGAGGTGACAGCAAGTGCTTGGAGCCTTGTTTAATGGAGCAAGAGGAGGAAAGCACTTCTGGTACATTTGCAGGCTGCTGCAAGGGCAAATCTATTTTCTCTAAGTGGAGTGTATTTACTGCTAGCAGGGATTTTTCAAGGATGAAGGACTCAGGGTGATAAAGTTCAAAATATTAATGCCATTCTTAGTGCACATTTCAGTTCAGCCCAATATGAGACTCATTAATAAAATGTGCAATATATTTTTAGTAACCAGCCTTGCAGGATCTCAGAGATGAAGCCACATTCTGTATAAAAGTTCTTAACATCTTACTCAAGAGCTATCTCTAATTACATGCATCAGAACTCCAGAACATTCCTACTGTAAATATGTAATTGATTTGCACACTAAAAATATTTCAGGTCCTAAAAGTGTCATAAAGCTTTATTATTGGGAGACTGTTTCAACAATACAGATTTCAGGAAACAGGCAAAGCTGGATCAGAAAGGTATTACCATGAGAAATTTTAGTGAGATTTACTTTGAACAATGAAACACCTGGGAAAAAATGCCTGTTATAGTAAGGCTGTGCATTCCCATAGGATAATGCTAATTTCATTACTGTAGAGAAGACATAAACCATAAACATCACAGGGCAAGGGTTTATCAGGACTCTTCTACTGAAAGCTTCTAAGAATGTCTGAATATGTCTATTTTCTTTGAATGGTAGTTGGGGTCTGTAGTTCTTTGCATGACATTCTTCATACACCTAAAGGTCACACTAACGGCAACCTCATATGAAACCAGTGGTGGATTAGTCTGGTGAATATATTAGTGCTTTCTTCTAATTACCTCTCATTTTGTGTTTTTTCCCAGTTGAGACAGAGAGGTAGCATGATATTGTCTATTATTTTGAGAAGGATCATTGTATTTGCTTTATCCTCAAAAAGACACTTGGCTGACGGCTGAACAGATGCACACATGGAAAGCAAGCAGCAGGAAGCTAAGCTCAGATGACTTCTGGACCTAGAACTGGGAGAACAGAGAGAATGTACATAATGTGTTTCTACACATAAACTCCAGACATTGGTTCTGATGACACTAAAAAGTATTTCCACTCTGTGCTGGCTAGTATGAAATGAAGGCCTGCTGGAATATGAAAGTGGAGGAAGTAACTCAGAAGTTTAGTGGGAGAAAACTCATGTACTGCTCACCCAGTTTTACTAGTTATCTTTTCACTCTTAGGAATGGTACAATTAAGATTTGCAAGGTCTCAGGCTGGGTCTTTTAGGCATTTTTTTTTCACAAGATTCCCATTTTTAACTAGTGACAATATTGCTTGTATTGGTTTGATGCTGAGACCTTCATACAGATGGGGTTTATCAGTAAGGTAATTTCTGCTGAGGTCAAGATCAAGAAACATCTCTAGCTCAGAGTTTAAGAATAAAGCTATGCCTGATTAAAGTGAACTTCTGAAGAAAGCAACTAGAGTTTAACATATACTTAACAGATAATAAACTGCAGTTACATGCTTTTATAGCTCAGTGCAGCCTCATCAACACTATTTGTTACTTTCTATAAAAGGTAGCTTGGAGCTCGGCAGTTAATTTTTATCCAGATCTGCTGGGTAACGTTGCTGAGGACTGTTCAGTAGGAAGCAGAATGACGGATACTCTTCTGTCAGATGGATGCTGAAAATCCCCTCGGAATTGAAAACTGAGCAGTACACAACAGCTGCTCCTTGAAGAACAGGGAAAACACTAATAAATACAGCGTGTCCCACCAGAATTGAGAATCTAAAATTGAGGAGAATCTCGGTGACGTTTAGGAAAATGCATTGTATACTCCTTTTTTAAATATGGAATGTAATCCATCACATGTGGAAACTTGCTGCTGAGTAATCTTAAAAACTCTAAGTTGATAATTAAAACCAAAAGAAGTATAAACATGTAATATAATTGCTCAGATAAAGATTATTGTGTGTTATTTGACTCTCTTCAGCCAAGAGTAGGCTGTTTCTAAGGAGCTAAAGAGCATGCAAAAAAATCTCTGTGGAAGTAGATGAGCTACCTTTGTTATAGCTCTCAGTGTTGTTAACCTTCAAGGGTGCACATGCACATCTCCTCATGTCTCCTCAAATCCAGTCAACTAGTGCTGTTTAATTAAGATACAAAGTGGATCACAGTAGCAAAAAATCAGAATAATCAAGTTACGGCACTGAGAACATGCTGCTTACCCTTTCAATGGGCGAAGTCTAGCTTTATGTTTTTTCCTTAAGCATATTCAGCTTCAAGTGTTTAAGTGTTTTGGACATTGCTATTTGAAACCTTCAAGACTTTGTTTAGAACAACTGTCCCATTAAGAATGTTCTTCAGGACTTCTAGGTAGAAAAGAGTGAAGAATTGTACAGGTCTAAGTGGTGGGAAAATATTTTCACTTTAGCTGTTTGGATTTTGTTTCCCCCTGATAAACTAAACAAATTGAGAGCTCTAAATTGGACACATTTTGCTCAACAGTAAATGAAATATTTTACTGCCTTTTAAGCCTCCTTTCCTTCTTATTTAAATAATAAGTTTGTTTTTGTTTGATTAAATGTCAACAAGAAACAAAACTGGTACTGTTTTGTTATCACAGTTCTCTTCCAGTTTTCTAAGAGAGAAAAAGTTAAGGTAAATTCACACAAGGATTAAGGTTATCTGAACAGACTTTCTGGTTTTCGTCAGAAAAAAGGTTGTCCAGCTCTATCCTTGTATCATAGTTACTCATATTAACCTCTTCAGTAAATAATTATATTTGATTTATTTTTCTATAAATGTGTGAAGAAATATTGCAAATTACCAGGGTTTTTTTCTGTCTGAAATGGTTATAGTATTATTCTCCCTTCTGCCAAAGACATAATCAGCCAATTATAGCAGGTAGTACTCTAAAAGGTCAAAGCTGTATATGTAGCTTATTGTCACAGCTCTAAAATTCCTAACATTTAATTCCTTAGAAAGAAGGGGGTATTAATCAAGAGAAAAGCATGAAGCAGAAAAACATTTATTTGGTTATAATGGTGAAGGTGTTAAAATCACATATGCTCAGTTTGTTTCTGATGCTTTGTCAGATGATGTCCTTTTCAACATCTCCAGGGATGGACTTTTCTCCTAAGTTTTTCTTTCATGGTTGCCAGTTTGAGGAATATTATTCATGTGAGTAAGTGCTGCATCTGCTGCCTGTACGAATTTGGGATATTCTCTTTTGATAAAGAATTTTTGTCTAATTAGCCATTTAATTGAAAGCTGAATTCAACAGCCTCATCTCATATTCTGATTTGCTGAAACCACTGTAGGGTGAACACCACTATTTGGGTGACATGGTTTAGTGTGAGGTGTCCCTGCCCATGGCAGGGGGGTTAGAATTAGATGATCTTAAGGTCCTTTCCAACCCTAACTATTCTATGATTCTATGAATAGTTCTTGTCTTTCCTTTGCAATAAAAGGCCCAGCCAGGCAACTGCAAATGATCCTGAAAGTTTGAAACTACAAAAAACCTTTATCAGAAAGAAACTGTCTTCATATCCAGCTTACTAAATAGTAATGAAATGCACTCAATAACTTCTGATACATCAAACACCGTATAACCAATGGCCAAAAGACGTGACTAACCATCACAGGTGTATTCTTCCAAGAGCAAACAACTGTCATTCTTTTGCAGTTCTTTTGACTCAATGACTCTTGTCCACGTTTCTGCACAGTGACATATATTTGGCGATATGGTGTCTAGGAGGTTAACAAGACAGCTGTATTTATATTTAGAATTTTGGCCACCCAAGGCCAACTGTCCATGTGCAATTCCCTGTTTTACCAGGACCTCTGTTGGGACTACACATAGCTCATAGCATAAATTAAGAATCACTCCACTGCCTGTATCGTGCTCTTCTTCATACCAGGACTTGGAACCTTCTACTCCAAAATCCTGTTCCAGACCTAAAAGAAAGAAACCGATATGCAATATGCTTACATTTAGTCTAGTGTGTAAAAACAATTATGAAAGTTGCCCATACAAAGTAGCGCCAAGTACTTGCCTCCTACATAGATTAAGTTTGTAAGGTGTTCTCATACCTGCATTGAAATAAAAATGAGATGAAAGCTGATGTTTCTTTGACTGTGAATCCTTTCTTGTGAGAAAATTTAAAAGGAAATACATTTAAATCAATAAGAAACTTGGTTATGAAGGTCATTCAAACTCACTCAATTTTAGCAATTCACACTTTTGTAAGGTTTGTTAACACTATTATCTTTCATCTAGAGGGAGAATAAGTACTGTATTGTAAGGTAGGAGCTTCTGCAGGATATTGCCCTATTCTGCATTCATACAGCAAGGGTACTTTGCTATGGATCTTTGATTTTCTCCAGTTTCTGCCTGATTTCTGAACAGTTACATGAAACAGGAATGTTTATTTTAAATGTATCTGAGCTGTTCTGGCATCTTTTTGTTCAGAAGCTGTAGGGCAATTTTTAATGCACTCTGAAGCCTTCGGTAACTATGAAAAGGAGAGCTGGGTTTCTTTCCCATAGGCTCTCTAATGAAAAAAAAAAAGCTGTTATCAGGTACAGTCTTCTTACCAATGCAAATGGAAAATAAATTTAACTATTGCTGAGTGGTTTAAGAGGATGGTTTTAGGCAAGGTATAAACTGAATTTGTTCCTCTTATTTTCTAGTAAAGAACTCTGAGGTGTGGTTGATATTTGAAGTGTAGGCCACAGCTCCACTACTATCAAGCTATTATTTGCACCCAAAATGTATGTCTCTCATTCTAGAGAGGCTTGTGGGCTATGAGTCATAGTCTGCTATAGAAATGCTTGAACTTTGAAAAGGTATTGCGAATAAGGTTATTCCTCGCTATTCTATCAAGTGATTTTGCTGACTGTACTCACTGCTGAAAAGCGTACACTAAGATGTTTGCTTCCCAGGCAGTGTAGAGTTCATAGCTAACTCAGGATACTGGATTCCTGACAGGGCACGTGCTGGGGTCTTTCACAGACCTTTCTTATATTTTTTTAAGCTGATGCTCCCATCAAGAGCATCAGCTGAGTTCATGACAGAAGAAATAATCAGAAATTTACAATACAGACACAGAAGAGTCCAGTTTCCCACAAAAAGCCTCTACCTGAAATATAGAAAGTATGTGTATATACATGATATAGGATTGATATAACTGTGGCATAGTAGGGACTAAAAGAGTTTATACAGTTCATTTCCAGGGGAAATGGAAAGGAAGAAAAGCTTTCCTTCAGCTCAGATTCCGGTTGCTGCTTTGTACTTGGTAGGGTACAGAAATAACCAAGCAAATGACTGCTTACTTTAAAGAGCAGATGGATGATGGTCAGAACTGCACATGAAAAGACGATAAAATAGAAAAGTAAAGAAGGCCTGATTAAGCAGTACACTTAAACTTCTAAGCACACATGTCGATGTGGAGTCAGACACTTAAAATTGCTATGTACAACATACAGCATTAATAGCCACTTTCTACCCTACTGTCCGGCAAGAAAGGATTGTTTTATAATTCATCAGAGTGGTTTTGATATATTATATGTAGCTTTGTTGGCTTTACTGAGCTGCTCAGATTAATCAAGAAGGCTATAAGCAAGGTATCAGATTAAGATTCTCCTTGTAGGAACTGTACCAGAATCTGGAATTTAACAATTTGGAAAAATGGTGGCAAACCCATTTGATAGTGACATAGTGCAGGCAAAGTTATCAGTAGTACTGTTCTTTCGCTAATTCAGATATAATGAAGCACCAGATTTCGTTCCACTGCAACTAGCAATTATTTAAGCTTTCCCATAAAAGACAAGAATATCAGGATTGAATTTGGGCAGTGTAATAATAATTAAAAAGTCATTAAATTTAAATAAATCTTTGTCTAATGGAGAGTGAAAAGTATACTTCTCATTAAAAAAAAAATCCAAACAACTGATAATATGCATAAAATATTGAGTGCATTGCATTTAATAGGATATTGAAAGAAGTTGCAGTGATTGTTGAAAATTATTTCCCCAAATGGATGCTCAAGAAAATAACAGATAGCTGGAGAGATCAAGGCAGAGCTTTATTCACCTGAAAGTAGAGAATAAGGCACTGTTCTTATTAATGAAAATAACACTGCAAGCATACTAGGATGAACCTATAGACAATTTGAGTGAAGATAAATTGACTTCATTATGGCAACTAACGGCATTTACCTTTTCTTATAGACGTTCCTTTGTTAGGTCAATGATTAATGACTTGGATGACAATGTTCAGACTGCTCAATGTACTTCAGGGCCCGGATGCCTCATCTAAGTGCATACATCTAATCTGAGCTTTTAACAAAACCTCCTCTTTGACACAAGAGACAAAATAAAAGCTTGCATTAAATAGTAACCATGAGTTAACTAACAGATTTCAGAGAACAAAATTGAGTGTAACGGAACTGGTACAAGCTCATATCCTGTCAAGCAATGAGAGAGGACTCTGACACTTGGGTAATGTGTATACTAGTGAAACCAGAGGGACAGTGTAATTCTGTTTTCATGGCTAGTAGGATCACATAGTTTATGTCCATACAGCCAAACTCTTTCTCCCTCCAGAACAGGATGGCTGGTCCTTGGTGTCTCCTGTGAATTGTTTTGGGTTTTTACAAACTTCTAAGCCACTCCAGGTTTTGTGTGGGACACCAAAACTGAGCCAGGGATGCTACTGTTAATGTGGATGAACTCTTGTGATTAGGTGAGAGCCTGTGCTCTGGTCCTTCTGATAGACCAGTAAAAATATAGGCGTAATGTCTGGAAACTCGAAATATCCTCAGAGACTATATGCAAAGAAAGGAGATAACTACTGAGAAAAGCCCAGCCAACCAAGCAAGCTGACAGAGCTATAATCCAGCAGTAGCTATATATTGGGGGTAGCTTCTGTACACATCTGAAGCAAAGGTCTTAGTAGACCTAAGCTATAAAGGAAGTTAGACTAAAAGTGTAAATCGGTTTATAAAATAATTAATTCAAATAAACAACAGCAAAACACACAAAATTAATTAAAAAAGCCCTAATGTGTGAGTATGAATTTGCAGCGTAAAGGTCCTTCAGATTTCCAACTTGGATGTCATCCTAGTTCCTGTATGATGAAAAAATATTCCCTTAAATTATGTTTTCCCCTAGGATGTGATTTAATAACAGGATAACAATAGTCCTGCAGATAACGCTTCAGGTTAAGAAATATTATCTGAAAACTGTGCTGGATGGTTCATGTAAGGCTTGGTAGTATTGCATTGTGTCTTCTTGCAAGACAGGAGATTTTGCTTCTATCAACATAGAACAAAGACCTTACTAGAATAAAGAATGCCAGTGCTCTTTCACAGAATATATGAGCTCCAAAGCACTCTATTAAGGAAATGGCATATTATTTAATGAACTTTATTCCTTTTTTGGGAACTACAGATGCACAGAACTATGCAGCAGAAAAATATTATTGTTATATTTTTCACATCCAAAATCCATTTCACATTTTCTGAGGTTAGATGAGTAATGTTTCCAACCCAATTAACCAACTAGCCCATATAGTAAGTTACCTCCCTCAGAGATTAACGTGAATAATAGCAGACTGCTGCCTCTTACAATTACAGAAAAGAGCACAGGATATGAATCGTAG
The DNA here is from genome assembly GCA_009867235.2 of Psittacus erithacus. Taxonomy (NCBI): domain Eukaryota; kingdom Metazoa; phylum Chordata; class Aves; order Psittaciformes; family Psittacidae; genus Psittacus; species Psittacus erithacus. The sequence continues at coordinate 42,069 of WYDI02006626.1, forward strand.
ACATGAATGAGTTATTGTCATTCACTCAAAATTATGCATGAAAAGAACAGTGTGTAAGAACATGAAAATTACCAAATGCAAACTGAAACTTTTTTTTTCATCATTTTTTATTCAGCTTTGCATGTGCTCAGAGTAATCCATGGATAATTATATTATTAGGTATGGATATTGTTTCCTCTGGTATTGATTGCAAGACTTTTTTTTTTTTTCCCTTGGCAACATTTCTGTATTTCTGTCAAGTGATTGCTGTGGCAGACCAAGAGAATAATAACAAAGCAAAAAGTTCATCTGAAGGTCAGCTCTGAACACATATTGTTCTCTTTCAGTGATGCTTTATTGCAAGTCTTCTAGTTTGATATCATTTGACCACCATTAACCCCAGATCTGTGTGCTGCCAAATCAATTGAAAGGATATCTGTGAGCCAATCTATGCATGGTTACACAATCACCATTCAAATGTGCATTATAGGACCAGCAAGATGTCTCACTAATGCCTCAATCATGCTGCCATGTACAGCAGACTGCATATGTCCACCCAGTCCTATCCTGGTCTAGCGACTGAGTTTGTAGTTGGGGTGTTTTGGACAGCTCTCTGAAGGCAGAAGTGATGTGTAGGATGGATAATCTGTTTCCTAAACCAGTCACCACCCAGGAACTACACACATTAAATATTTATGTCAGACAAAGGCAGCCTGCCTTCTGCATTTCAGCACAGAGGGAGTGCACAGCAACATCAACAGCCTGGATCCGCACCTCCTGAGCTTGCACTGTGGTGACACAGCTGCCCCCAGACTCATGGCACAACTCACTCTCCTTCTCATGGACCACAGACCATGGCAGATGGCAGAGGTGGAGGTGAACTTAGCACAGCCTGAACTGTTCACATTGCTAGGAAATCCTGTTTTGCCTCCTCTGAACATCATCAACCTGCTTCATGTAATACCTATGTTAATGAGGAAACTCTTGATTATGTAGTTTGGGATTGGGATGCCTTCTGGAAGGGGAGATTCAGATTAGGAAAATGCTAATATTTACTGGTAGAAGCATAAACTCACTCCTAATTTGGTACAGTGGACAGTGAACATGAGGATGGCAAGGAGTCTGAGGAAGCAGGCTGCGCTAGGCATAATTGAGATGGCATCCCTGACTCCTGTCACAGTCATCAGCCTTTGGGTTAGGAAGATTTGTGAAGTAACATCCATCCAGATGACAAACACAGGAAGTGTCATTCTGTGCTTTGCTTCCTGAGATGACCTCATTATATAGACACTGTCGATGGGTTGTATTTTATTATCAGCTGACTCCTACAGCCAAACCCATCTTCTAACCAGTAAGAAGGGAAGTGACACTGCAGGCCTGCAAACTGTGGTAGATAACCAGGGCCACTGAACTCAGCAGGTGCTGAATTGGTCATGACTGGCATTCCCTGCCTGCAAACATGTCTGATAATATCTGCCTGCAAACACTAGTGACTATATAGAGAATACCAAGGCTCAGTACAAGTATGAAAAACAGAGGGTTCCTTGTTGCTTTCAAAGCATGTATAGTATAGAAATTACTTTTTTTCTTCCAGTGAAGTAGCTCATAAATCAAATCTCTTTTTTTTTTTTTTTTTTTTTACTGACACTATGGTAGAGTTATACTGACATTGTTTTGTAAGAATGCTGTCATTCAACATTTCATGGCAAGATTGAGATTTTTCCATTCTTTTTGTATTTACTGAAGGTGAGTGACAATCTCTGAATGAAGTCATGTCTTCATGAATGAGATCAAGTACGCAAGTAATTAGTGAAAGGTTGGAAAGCTAATTTCTTGATAGGTTTGGAAGCCATCTGATTAGACAACCACACATTGTAGGTGACTAGAAATATCTGATGTTTGTTTTGATTCGATACCTTAAAAATACTGAACTAACTGCATCACAGAGTGGAGTTAGGGAGGGAAGAGCATAGGAACTGTCCTGACTGATTTTCTTTTTGCATGTTATAATTTCTAGTTACTAAAACTGTCTGGGATCAAGTGGAGGGAGTAACTAATCTTAAATTTCCCTCCTAAACTGAGATGTGATGGTACAGGAAACTCATCTACAGATTTTCTAGCATTCGATCCAAAATGACAAGCTCACATAACACAGAGCATTGGTCTGCAACAAAAGCACAGCTCTAAGCTGTTTTGTTAAAACATTTGAGTAAGTTGATGTCACTGTGGCTAAGTTGGTGCTTCCACTGCTGCAGCTCCACACTGAAGAACATGAATACCTTCTAAAGGCCTTTATGGCTGTCAGATGCTGTCTAAAAATAACTGTGATACTGATCAGGTAGTTAGTGTCTTGTCCCATGACACTAACGTTTTCCAAAGGGTGTTCTGTGGGATCAAGCAGAGTAATTCCACTACCAAAGATGCCTGAAGAGCAGTTATAAAGAGCATTTGGAAGCTGATTATCTACTTTCAGAATCTTATCCTTTTAATTTACCTTATAGGGTGGGATTAAGGTGGGAATCTGAAGTGCAAAAATGTGGTTCCTCTGTTTTCAAAGTAACTAGTTATTTCTGTTTCAGATAAAATGTAAAGTATGAAAAAAAAGGAGAAGCTTGCTTAGGTGGGAGATGAAACAATGAGATAACTCAGTCGTCTTCAGGTAATACATTAATGCTTTTTTTTTTTTTTTCAAAACCAATGCAAGTATTTTAAGAAGCATTGCTTATTATTTCAACTTTTCACAAGTATACAGATAATGCACCATGAGTCTGTGCCTTCCAATCAGTAGCTAAATAGTAATTTATTTCAGAGTATATTAGTTCAATCTTTATCTGGGGTTCCAGAATGAAGAGCAAACACACACACACAGAAAATCCTTAACTGAGTGGTTTTTATCTTATGCTATTTCTGCTGCCTACAGACAACTAGAGCTAAACTTTGAGCTTTTAGGTCTTCATGCTGAACTCAGGTGTTTAAACTATGACAAGGATTTTGCAAGACTCATTTTTAACAAATGGATATTTAAAAAATGCCAGCTGAAATTAATTGAGCTACCAGTTTTCACCACATAGGGCTTATGTGTAATTTTTTGAGAGGCACTTGACAGGCTACAGAGGAACTGTTCATCCTTACCTAAGATTTTCTTTCTTTTGTCTGGTTATCAAAAGAAGGTGAACAATTAACTCAGGCTATTTATAACCCTCAGACATCTGAAAGCAGATGAATCCCATCCATTGCACCTGTAGATTCTGAGCACACATATGTGTTACAGGCTTGAAAATGGCAGATAGTGTCTACAATCTTAGACATGACCCTTAGCATTTACAGGTCTGATAGGTGTGCATTTACAAGCAAGTAGCATCACTCTGCTCTGTTTTCTGTAAGAGTACTTATTGTATTTTAAAGTGCATCAAAAGTAATGAAAATAAATGAACAAAGCAGTAACCCAATAAAATATAAATTATAAACAACACTCCGCAGAAAAGAGCATCAACCCCATTCAGAAGGCTAAAGTTACAGGGGCAACTTGGAATATTTGGTCAATTGCCTTTAATAATTTCCTTGTGTCCTTCATGCTGGGACTTCTAAGTCCATTATTAAGGAAGATTTATGATTTAAAAAATTCATAATTAGCATTCCTGGAGAGTTCATTTTTATTCACTGGAATAAGTGTGATAATTTATGAGCAATACAGGATGGAGTCTCTGAAAATATAAAACTCTCTCTGTTTACTTTTGGCATAGATAAAGCACTCTCCATTTACGAGTGAATTTCAGCTTAAAAGAGTGCTGCTCATGGGAACACTGTGACCTGAGCACTGTGGAAATGTGCACTGCATTCCCACGCATGCTTTCTTAGGGCAGCGTAAAACAATTGCTTCAGACTGTCAAAGACTACTTTAGATAAGCAGTACTTGACCACAATTTTACACCAAAGACAGTGATGTAGGTTCAGGAGAAGTAGTGGTCTCTGTCTATAAGGACAGAGAGAACAAAATTAGGAGTTAACAGAATCTTCCCTAAGGAAGATTCTAAAATCTCTCTTCCACATTCCAGTCTCTGCTCTTCCTCTCATACTTTTCGCCACCCTTTGCCATTACATTCACATTGTCTTCACTTGCACATGGCAACCTCCCTGTGCCTCTCAGTACTGGTAGCTGGATAGAATGCAAAGCCATTATTTTTCCATCTGATCCAAGTGCTAAAAATACATTTTATATCTTTCAAGCTTTTTAGGTCTCTCAATGTATATTTTATGACTGTTTTTGAGAGTCCCCATGTCCAAGGGTAACATCTAAAGGCTTCTAATCAAACATTCATGCCACCAAATGTTCTCTTTGATATAGCAATTTTTATGTTCTAAAAATTAAATTGATAAGACCCTTTAAGAAATTTATGGTTTTTAACTTCTTGAGTGGAGAAATTCTCTCAGTGACAAATAAAATCCAGCACTTGCTTACCAAAAAGCAGAATATCTTTTTCCTTGCCCTGAGTCCAATATGGTTTCAAACCACAGATTTGCTATTTTTAGGTTCTCAGGGTGTGTCTTACTTGTTTTATTGGTGTGAATCACTTCATTGCATTCCTGGCAAAAAAGGGAGGCAAGATAAAATGCCTAGAAATAAAGAGAGATTGATGACTTATTCTTAGCAACTAGAACTGTTTCAAATTCATACTGTTACACCAACAATTTCAGGTGGACAGAAAATATTAATATGTAAAACTTCAGATTATTCCAGCTATATGAGATGCACAGGTTTATTGCCAGACTAGATAAAGCAGAAGAACAAAACACCACAAGTGATACATGGAATCAGTATGAGCACCACTGGATGGATCCATAAATGTACCTAAGCCTATTTTTACAAATCTAGCTTGTACAACTTTAGATACCGCAGTACTACAATAACAACCTTTGGAATAAAGCAATGCCTATACATTATGTCATTTCCTATCCTGAACTGCATTATCCCTTTCCTAGAGATCAGTACTGGGTTTTCAAATAACTGGTTAAAAAATCCACCATGATGGGGTTTTGTTCCTTTTGCACGCCTACTTCAGAAGATAGGTAACTGAAAAGTTCTATTTTCATTAAATCTAGCAGCTGTTATTCCAGGGATAAAGCCTAAAAATATGAATAGATGAACTGTAAAGATCTCAGTGGACCCTCAGAAAAATTAACTAACTACTAAATTTAAGATTTTAAACCTGTCATATTTTATGTTAACCAGCATTTGCTTTGCATGTGACCATTCACTGGAGCATGCAATAGTCCATCTACCATCACCCACGTGCTCAAATCTGTGATTTATCTCTCTCGCACACCATTTTCATACATGCTGCCTGGAGTTTGGTACCTAGACAGGAGTTAAATTACATGTATGTGGGTCCAGCTTCTTGAATTTCACTTTAAATATTTGAATAACTCTTGGTTTATGTCTTATTTTAAACTTCTATAGGTTTAAGTTTAGTCATTTTCACATGCATTTTGATGAGTTAACCTTCATGAAGAAAGCTAGGGAAGTATTTCTGCGCCCAAAGCTAGGCATATGCCAAAGTAGCTAGGTGATTCAGTTTTGTAACTAAGCATTTGCCTTCTTTAATATATAGATCAGGCAGGCATTCAAGCACAAATTAGAAAGTAAACTTTAAATGTCTTTGGAAGTCTGGGATTTTGAATATTAAGTCTGCAAGTCAATTTTATAAGGCATATAGAGCAGATATTCTGTGTACCATTGAAGGGCAGGATTTGTTCATTAGATATATGCAATTAGTCATCTATTCAGTCGTCAGTGGAAAGAGATTAGGCACTTCTAAAGTTAAATTCATCATTTCCTAAGGCGAGTGTGTAGGACAGATGGGGTGGGGGGTTAGCCTTTACAAATTCCTATCTTCTCTTTTGATTCCAGGGGGACTGTAAGTAGTTCAGCGCTAGTTAGTTGGGCTATGCTAAACATGTGTCAAGGATCTTTATAACAATTTACCAGAGGATTGAATTTGAGCACCTAGGAGTGCTCCTTGCACTAAAGCAGCAGTTTAGAAACAACCCGTGACAAGACACTACTGGATATATGCGTGGGATCAAAGAGGACTACTGGAATTATAATAAAGGACATGAGAGGAAAGATATGTGGTGGTGTGGCAATTGGTAACTATGGGACTAGATCCAGTGACTTGTATGGTCTTTTCCATGTCCATGCTTGATTTAAATCCAAATTATGGTGAGACAGAGGAAGATTCTTCAACAGAAAATTAAGCAACAGACTATGTTTTCCAAAATAAAAACACATTTCACTGAGAAAAACTTTCATTCAGAATAGTTTGTTGTGTACTTAGATGCTTTCTTACTATTTTTGCTTGGTGCAGGCACAGTGATGTTGGTACACTACTTGAAAACATAATCCTTTACATGAAAGCTCTTAGGAAAACTGAAGTAGTACATTTCTCAGCAATCCATTTCTAAATCCTGTAAATCAAGGCAGTCTGGATGAAATAACAACCAGAAAGTTCATTTCTTAGCTTTTAATGTTTCTCTAAACACTACTTACACTCCCACTCACTGGAAGATAAAATAATTATCTTACTTAAACTTTTGCATTTATCACTTATTACAAAAAATTTGTCCTGTATGTCTCATCTGAACTAGTGTGTGTTAAAAGCTCCTTACCCAGAAACATTGCCAATCACAAGCTCAGTTCATACGGCTTTTGCCATTTATGAAAGAAGATTCATATCTGAAAAAAAATGATAAATGAACCTTCAGGGGAAAATTAAATTCTCTATTTCCCTCTATAACAGAATAATTTCAGCTTAGGAAGGTAAGAGATCTACTGGTGACACAAAAACCATCAGGCAACATGTAATCAGTAAAGGAAAAGTGTGAAAATTTGGAAAAGTTGAAATAAGAGTAGTAGAAAACAGAAGGAGAGGCAATGGTACAGTGAGGCAGTGGCTGATGCCAAGGACATTGTCTATTGTACTCCCATGCGCAATTCTGCTGCGCTCTGCTGCTGAAATTCTTTTTTTTTTAATTCCTAGAGTAACTTTCAAGGCAGTCTTTATAAAATCATTTTTTATTGAGTCAGCTGAACCAAATGCGTTCTAGAAAGCCACATGAATTCCTGCCCTATTTAAATAATTTAAGCCACAATATATATTATTTAGTGTTCTGTGTCTTCATTTGTTTTAGTGTATCAAAGAAATGACATTCTGATTTGAGTGCTTTTAAAAAATGGTATTAAAATTTACTTTCAAAAAGAACTTTTAGAACTCCTTGTGTATTTCAAGAAACCATAAATGACTCTTTCCTGTTTTATATGATAGATAGTTTAATTTCACTTCTCAGCTCTCAGGCAGATATATACTGTGTAGTATGAAGTACCATCTAACCTCTCGGCAGTGCAAATTTAATCAAAGTTTTGTTTATCTATCTCCTTAAAAAGGGTGGCATACATCTTCCCTAATACAAACCAGAGGTGTTTGCCGCTTTTGCTGGGCTTCGCACAGTCTCTGGACAGCTAACTGAGCCCAGATGCCTAATTGAGAAAGGACAATGCTGTGGAGGGCACCTTTACATGCTCAGGGGAGGAGCTCCTGTTCCTATTCTGTCACCTTGCCTGTTTTTATTTCTTATGCCACAAGTGGCAGTAATGGAGATCAAGTGCATCACCAGCAAAAATAAGGCTGGGTTTCCAGGCTTAAAGCATATGAGGAAATTGATGTTCTGGTGTAGCTGTGGAACATGGGGAATCTCCACCTACTGGGAGATGAAGTGGCCTTTCTGAGCAGGGCAAACACAATGAAAAGCAGTGAAAACAGGAGCTGGAATATCATGGTAGGAGGAGGAAGATGGCAAGAGCTCATGGGATAACTGATGGGATACCTATCGTCACCTTGGCCAGGGACAGGACAACAAAGGAGCATTCATGTGGAGCAACATCAAACACTGCTCACTGTCTTTTCTTACAAGAGAGGATCTAGTTATAAGGCAGCTCTTCTTACAGGAGTTATTAGTGCTGTCATGAATAGCAATACGATGTCTTAGAGGTGTCTATCCTGGCAATTTACATTCTGTAGTGTGCTGACAGGTTTTGTTATCATTCAGAGAGTGATTGTAATTTAGAAACTTCCTGTAGCAGTGTAGTATTTTCTTCCTATTTATTAAAGAATTCCACAATCACAAAAGCCCCCCAAAAAACCCAAACCAAACCAGTTTGACTTCTAAGGCAGAAAATAGTGACAGAGTTAGTAAACTTCCTTCAGTTTTTCAGTTTTCCTGAAGTAGGGGCAAACTATTCGGTGCTTTGTGATAAAGCAGGGAGTTTAGAAGCCATGGAGACCCTGCTCCATGTGTGTGCTCTCATGTGTCATGCTTTCCACTAGGTAGTCTTTGCAACAGGGATCTTGGATCCACTTCATTATGCAGCAGGTATTGCAGAGTCTCCTTGACATCGCATATTCTGGAAGCCATGGGGCCCTACAGGTGAACTGGCAAGGTCTTTGGTAAAAGTCTGTAGAAAATATTACTGAGAAGTGTTTTGAAGACCTATCTTTTTTTCATATTGAAGTGTTTTTACTGGAAAATTCCCAACCAACTCTACTACTTTTCACATGCAAATTTCACTAAGTGTGCAAGCCTTTTGGGATTTTAGCTTAAACTTATAATTAACTACACTAAAAGGGAAATAAATAGATCGAAACAAGTTTTCACCTCTTACTAATCCTTTTCTATCACTTGAATCTTACTGATTAGACTGACCAGAGAACTGGGGAAAGAAGCATATATTTTCTGTAAGTGGAACTGAAGACTTAGATGTTCTCTTGCATCTCTGTTTTCTGGGCTTGCTTTGTTTCCTTAGCCTCTCTTGTGTGACTATAGTCAGTTTAAATTCTCTTGAATTTAAATAATTAACAAAACATTGTGATTTTCCTGGTTATAGGTATTTGTGAGCAATAGTGATGCCTGATCTTTTATTTTGAAAAATGACTTTCAGGAGTCAGCAGATACATTTTTACAGCAAGAAAGTTGAGGACTAGATGAAATACAATTCAACAAGGAGAAATAATCAGATCAAAATCAGTCTGTTTTGTTTCCAAAGCCTCAATGTTGTATTGTAGTTTTAATTCTAAGATGTTTTTTCTACACAAGAACATACATGTTTTTTCTTAATAAATGACATGAAATTCTACAAAGCTTAAAATAATCCATGATTTGGATTGGCACACAAAGTGAAATTCCACTCCCTCCCACCTCTATAAGCAGTCTGTGGGAGTAGTTTTGCTGTTTGAATATGTGCATAACAATGGGACATACAGGAATTGACTGTTTTTCTAATTACTATGCTAAGTGTTTGAACTGGGACAGGTTCAGACCTTAGGCCAGGAGCTGATATAGCCAGTAGTACAAATTTATGCTATTTAAGTCAGCACAGCAGCACTCATATAACATTAAAAAAGATGAGTCTACCTTTTTTCATTACCTCACTGTACTGGCTATTTCTTGTGCTGTCATCATTGTTATAATTGTTGTTTTGACCATGTCTTTTGATGTATTTAAAAAACTTATTTACACAAAGGAGAAATGGTATTTTCTTAGCTGAGCGTGCTTTATAAGATGAAATACTGAAGACTGAGACTCATCAGGGCTATGATAATGGAAACCAAAGGACTATTTCCCCCCTTTCTTGTAATGGGTCAGCAACTTCCCTTGAAAGGAGAAAAATGGCAGGATGCAAAATTAATAAGTCAGAAAATCCTATCCAAAAATCACATTTCATGCATTACATATTTGGTTGTGGGCCAATGGTAACTGGATAACCATGTTTTATTAAAGAAAAACTAACAGCTATATTTTTTCATGGATCCTGCTGTCCTTGCCAGATGGCAATAAAATAACAAGCAACACTGCTGATGGAAGCAAGAAAATAGGGACATATGCACCTGATCTTCCTACGGCTTCAGAGATAAAGTATTACTCATTTTGCCAACAGTGACTGCATTAAGTGACAGTTTTGCCATGAGAAATCAGCACTTGCTTTTTATGGCTTAAATAAAAATGTAATGCTGCTTTGATAGCCTGAGACACTGTATAGTTACAGAGTAAACATCCTGTATGCTTCCAAATCCTGCCCCATTCGGGTACTAAAATCTTTAGAGCAATACTGAGAGCCACATGGCAATTCCATCTTCAGCTGCACCCAGTCTTCAACTTCTGTGGTTGCTGGAAAGCTTGGGAATTGAAATTATTTCTTTTTCCCCTTCCTCATATTTTTCTTCTTTTATTCTGTGTATATTTCTCTTCTTTCAGCCATTTTTCAATTATTGTCTTTTCAGCAAACCATCAGAGAACAGTAACTTCTTGATCATGAAGCATCAGGTCTGTTCCTAAATGTCTTTCCTTGTAAGTCTCTGGAATTCCACCACCAGCTTCCTAAAATGGTGTATCATCCCTATTCTGCCTTCAAGTGTTGGAACATTGTTTAGAACTAATCCATAAAGGTATCTGAAGTATTGAGATGCCCAAAACCACAGAAAGACTCATGCAGAAAATTTCCAGCAACTATTTGCCATTGATTCCAGTGGCATCTTGTGACCACAGTGTTTCTAAATACATTATGAATAAATTTATCTTACTGACACTTAATATTGACCCCTTGTCTTGGCTAGTGTATTTATATTTGACTGTTAGTATATAGACTATATTGATAGACCATTCTATGACTATTAGCATACTATATGCTACTTCATAGGTCTAACTGTTATTCTTTTAACTGTTAACCTTTCATCTCATATTTGTACTTATGGTTCTCACAGTCCAGCCTCAATCTCTGTCTAAGATTACATTACTAGTGTCCAGTTTCACCGCTGAATAACTTCCCAAGATTTCATGTTCAGGTATATGGAATTAGCTTCAATTCACACCAGCTGGGTGCATATGGTTATGTTTTCCTTTCTGTCTGCAAGAACATGAAGTTCAGTGTTTCACAGCAAAACAGCTAATCTTTCCACTAAATTTGTGGAGACTTACTCTTTGACATTGGAGTTCCCACTTTGAGGTCATGTAGATAAATGGTGGTATGTAGTCAACATCTGGAGCACTTGCCAGGGTGTTGGGCAAATTTTTTAAACACTGAAGAGCTTCAACCTTTTTTTTTTACACCATGTCTGACAGATATCAATCTGTCACAGTTTATAGAAACTCAAGATCTAGAAAAATATGCTGTCTGGTCTCAGAAAATAAATATCAAATTTAGTTCCTACTATGCTGTAAAAAACTTTCCCCTCCTCTCTCTTTATTGACCTCTTTCCATGTGGAGGTAAAAACCAACAGTAGTAGAGAATTACAAGTAGTAAAGAAGAAATAAAGCACAGCAAAAATTTCATTTCAGTGTTGGCCTGATGGCTATGCATCTGAATGAAAGTTATTCTGGTAGCCAAACCTTTGTTATAAATGAAAATAGGAGCTTCCTTTCTAAACTCCTGTAGATAGTGAAGCTTTATTGAGCCAAGGGAGGGCTCAGTATAGGAGGGCTATGGCTGCTTTGAGTCACAACTGATCAACCTGATCAGTACTTCAACCTGAGGAGGTTTAAGTAGACACAGTAGATTAAAATGGTTCTTTTTGTTACTCACAAGTAAGTTCTGTCCTGTTGGTGGTTATGTGGATTTGCTGCTGTCATTTTAGAGTCACTTTAAGTGAAATCCTGAAAGGATATATTTTTCCTGTGGTAGGATCAGAACCAAGGGATACTGATTCAGTTCAAAGTGATTTGAAATGAATGCTGTTAGATCTGCAGGTCACTGTAACTATGGGCTGAATTGGCATAAAGGCATCTTCTTTGTTTCTTCTTTGGGAGGAATCTCTTGGAAAACCAAAAAGCTTAATTCTGTAACTGGAGTATTTACTGGAGAGTTTCACCACAAAGGTTTGAGAGTCAAAAAAGTGGCAAACTGAAGAGGTTCATATTGTCAGAGCACAGAATCGTCCCTACATTTGGCTGTAACTTAAAAAACAAAACCACAAAAGAGTTCTGCTTTTTAACCTCTCCACAGTGCAAATCAGCAGAACTACTCATTCAGCTCTGCTCACTTCCCTTGCTGTTGTACCAGCTGGCATTTGACCCCAACACTGTTCAGAAGCGGTTCTCTGAGCACGGTGCACCTAGCCTGCAGAATCTGACTTGGACTCTACACCTTCCATGTCCTCTTTCACAATGACTCTGGTCCTGCGTTGTAGGATTGGCACTGTGTCTGGCTTTGCCCAAGTCTTGCTGGTGTCTCTGCAATGTAATCTACTTGTGCCTTGTTACTGAAAGGTATTTAACCATGTGTTGTACGCTTGACCTCCTGGGGACATGGAATGTGCAGAATTCCACAGTGGATAGAGCACATGGCTGTTCAAACTCCCAAGCACTGAATTCAAGCTGGAAAATGTTAGTATACCAAAAAAGTGTTAATCATGTTCCATTATGTTAAGATGTTCTTGAAAAAAAGGAATTGGAAAATTCTGCTTTCAGGAAACTAAGAAATGTCCATAGATAGATTTTTAAACATTCCACTGTAGGTGCTGTTGCTGTAACAATAAATGCACATTTCAATGTGGGACAGAAAAGCAGTGTGATAATTTCTTTTACAGGCCATTATGAACAAGAAATAACAAAAATTAAATCATTGTGGACATTTCTCACGAAAGGCTAAGGTGAGAATTGCTGGTAACACAGGAAAGCACAAATACTGTTAGGTTCCTGTTTACGCAAAAATAACATTATGAAAGTACATGTAACATACCACTTGTGATTATATTCATGAATGGCAAAATTCAGGTGACCAAGCTTTGAAAAGATGCGTTGTATATTTTACCCTTGACTTACATTCACAACTACATACAGTAGCTTATTTAGAATAAACAACTATTATACAATACTACAGAAATACGTTATAGCAGATTGATGAAATGAATTAATGTTATTATACCCAGTAGATATGTTCTGTAAGCTTTAATTGCATTTGGTTCTATGATAGCTATAACAACTATATTTTTTGTAACTTCTTTTGAAGGAAAATTTGAATATTGCACAATAAAATTCAACAGGTGGAAAATCTTTTGATGAGGATTTTCTTGAGAGCATATTGGTTTAATATGTCTAGAAAACACAGATGCTTTAATAATATATTTCCTTTGGCTTTATACTTTTTCATATAAATAAGTGCTCACAACAGGTAACCAAGTAGCCAACACTGCAAAGCCCTGCTCATGAAGGGGCTCTTCAAAGGCAGAAAGGTCAGATGAAATTAAAATAAAAGAAGTACTCAAAGAAGTGTCCGTTCTAAAGGCTAATGGATTTATATTTGCTGTCTGGAAAGCACCAGGATTATAAAAGTGAGGAAATAAAATCACTTTTAAGGTTATGAACCTTTCCCAGAAGCAACTGAAAGAGAAAGGTACATGTAAGATGGAGAAGTCTGGTACTCCTCTCTGTTACTGTTGGAACAGTACTTACACAGAATTACACAAGACAGAGAAAAACATCTGTAATCTTGAAAAGCACATGGTCTTCATTCATTGTTGTGCCAATCCTATTCCCAGGCTGGTCAGTCCCACGGGAACACACCTGTCACATGTGATGTCAACCATATGGAGGATGAGGACTTTCTGAGAGTTTTATGTGTAAACCTGTCTTTGCCTTTCCCTGATGTATCATAGGCACTGAAATATGTCTCTCTTCAAATTAGGTCTGCTTCTAAACTCCACTAGAGAGCAAAAGGAGCTCTAAGCAGTATGTTCATTGGAGACAACTCAAGTATTCAGCTCACCCTAAAACACACCCCTTTATCTGATTAGACATTTTTGCAAGCTCTACTGACTGTATGGGCTGAGGGTGCAGAAAATTTGTCCAAATACAAGTGTCTAATATCACCTACCATGCATTAGGGCATCCTCCCTGCCCCCTACCTCCTGCTTTCAAAGAAGAGCACAGGTCTCCTTCTTGTCCTCTATTGCATTTGTCTCACCTAGGTGAATATTCCAGCCATGCCAGGACGCCCCAGTTTTCTACAATTAGGCAATTCAATCAAGCTTTCTTGTCTTTAATGACTAACGCACAGTGTAGACACTACTGCAGCCATAGACACATTCAGAAATCTACAGCCCAAGGCGGTCCTATGATTATAAAAATTGCAGTTATACACATAAATATTAACATCTTTAAGAACAAATACTCTTCATGTACCTTAGAGATACCCCAGCATGTGTTGCAGGTTGCCTGCTTTAGTTATTTGACTGAAGAGAACTGAGCTGTGCCCAAGGGCTTACTCTTCTCCTGCTCATAAAAAGAATTTCATGAATCAAAATCAGCTTTTTTAAATCTACAGTGTGGATGTTCAAAGCAACCAACCCTGTGTGTGTCTGCATGGAGCACTGTGTTTATGGACTGAACTGGCTAGAAATCATGGAGTTCAGTTTCTTCATTGGTGCTGTGCAAGTGGAGAAATCATGCAGACTCCAGGATCAGCTCAAGCTTTGTTACTGCCACAAAGGGGAAAACAAGACTAACCCAAGTAATGTGAGATATTTGAGGGGGCTTGTGGGACTGTGCAAAACTTACCATGGGATGTCTTTGACGCTTTGAGAAGGGTCAAATGTGGGGAAAGAGGAGGATCGGGAGGAACCAAGGAGGAATAAGCCACTCCTCTGGAAGCAGGTGTTTTGTCTGAACCCTGCGACTCTTTCAAGGCTCCCTCCCTTTGATCTTCTGTGTTTTCTCCATTGCTGCCCAGTCCTTAATGTTTGTGAAGTTTCCTTTTTATTTGATATTTCTTTCACATTGAATATTACTTAACCAGATAACGAACCAGAGGCTTTCACTCTCCATGAGGCCTTACAGGCATTCCTACTAGCTTGTTACTTTTTCAGTTCTTTTCTATGTCTTTCAAAATGTGCTTTCCTTATTGATCGATGAACTTCTTAGTGTTGGAACAAGGGTCACCACTGCATGTTTCATATCAGTAAAAAGAAGTACATTAAGAAAAAAATGTTGGCTTGATTTTGCCTATAAAGTAGAGGTGCAGTAATATTCCATACAAAGCATTTGACAAAAGGGGAAAATTTCAAACTGTTGCCATTCAATCAGTTCAGAACTGCTCTTTTGCTCAGCCCACCAAAGTTTGATGTTTTAGCACAAAATTCAATGTTAATCAAAACCAGTCTGGAAAGTGCCGAAAGATGCGCCTGTTCCTTGAATCTTTGAAGAAAAACTGACCTAGAACATAAGAGCTATTGGAAAAATGTTTTTTTGGCATGGAACAGGAGATTGACAAAAAACAATCAGACAGAAAGAGGGATTATCCGACAACTGCAAACTATCTTCAAAATTACCTCTCTTTTAATTGGTATTTGTTTTTATCACTGCAACAAAGAATGAATATCCTAAGTACCCCCAAACTCTCAGTTCTATAATGATTAGGAGAACAATTATTTTTCCTGCTCTCTTAAGCAAGTAGAGAAGTGGTATTATCAAAATTACCATTTTAGCAGATTGCGTGTCACAATAAAAGCTGATAAAATTCTAATACAAAAAACTATCTTAGGATACTGCTGAAGCTGGCTGCCATTTGTTGCTGTTGTTTAGCTCAGTCTTGAAATTCATCAATAGATTATCACAGTCCCTTTGAGCACAATTTATGCCAAATGATGGTTAGGGAGCCTGAAAGTGTCAGAAATCAGACTCTTGTGTTTAGATTTTTTTAATTAAAGGTGTTAATATTTTCCATGGCAGGGCAGAGGGATAATTTACTTCCTGAATTACTTTTTCAATGAAATACTCTAATGAAAGCTTATCAATTTTGAAATTTGAAGTTCCTGAGATTTCTGCAAATATGGGATTAATTCATAAACAGTAACTCTTTAAGTGTTCTATATATTTGATAGACTATATGCAAACAAAAAGGAAAGAATTTTTTCTCTTGCCTTGAATGGTCATATGAAATGTAACTGCAAAAACTGTGGATCATAATGATTTTTATTTTGCTATAAAATTACCTGAGGGATTAAGTAATAATAGCAACAAGCAATCAATAAGTGTTCAACTGGAATTCACCCACCTATTGTAATACCTGGGTACCTAGAAGGGAACTGAACTGATTTTTGGAGAATAAAACTCCAGGATCAGACAAATGGGGAGACATCCCTTGTCTATCAAAGACTCTAGTCATCCTGTTGTATAGGTTGTAGGCATGACCAGTCTTTGTTACACATCCCACATTTTGTGCAGTTTGTCTAAAGGCACAATATACATGGGTAGCTAAACCAAACATATTAATTTTATCAGGAAAATAAAATCCAGCACTCTGCATATGTGGTTGCTTTTGAAAGTTCTTAAAAAACTTGTATGAAAATATCCTAGTGTTTGATGAAAATTCTTTCCGCAGTCACATACACATTGCATGTAGTGCAACCTAAGCATCACACATCTGTCCCAGCTCAGGACATTGACACCCTTATCATCCACCTGTACAGCCAAGCAAGACTCCTTGCCTTTCAACTTTAGCTCCTTGATTTCTCTTCAGCTTTCTGCTTGATATTTTGATTCTCTGAATCCTCAGCTCCTATTTTCTCTCAATTCTTCTAAGCTCCCTATGCTCAATTAATTATGTAAGTGCCTGAGGTCAATTAATCTCAATTGCTCGTACCTACAGTGCAGGGGAAGGAAAGACCAAAGAATTTAGCTTTTTAGCCAGTGATGCCACAGGGAACTTTAAAAGCTTTCTTTGAAAGCATCAGTAATGGAAGGCTCTCACAAGGCCTATGAGGAGTAAGTAGCTAACTTCATCTGTACTTTAGGATGCTACAGCTCATATTTTATCAGGGAAGTGTATAATGATGTCTCAGTAAAAACCACAACATTCTTTTGGCTGAAGTCAGTAATGGTGACTTAACGTAAACTAAGAACCTTATTCTGGATAATTTAAGTCAGTAAGATGCTTTCCAGGGTCACTTGAGTAGAATGGCTGTAAAGCCCACTTTTGAGTATCTCAACTCCAAAGACCTGCCTAAGATTTCGAGATGTTATTTCTTCCAGTTTGTAGTAAACCTGTACACTTAAAATAACCTAAAGACAGCCTCATAAATGTCTTAAAGTAAAATCTCTTTTGAAAGAGCTTGAATAAATTAGTTTTGACTCAAAAGTTCTCCCAGATGGGTCTGGGGACCTGGAAGGCATCCCTGACTGAGCTGGAATTGTCCTTTTTCTGGGCCAGCTGGCTCCTCAAGCTATCTGAGTCTACTGTGCCAGGGTAAGAAGGAAGGTTTCCAACACACGCTCTTTGAAACCAATATATTTCGACAGGATAGTATGCTTTAGACAAATCAACAATTGCCTGTCAGAAAAACTTTCAATTGGAATAGATTCAGCCAGCCTTTTTTTGAGATGACAGCTATTACCTGGAAAAAATAGAGTGGCATCTCTAGCATATCTTCAAGATCTTCATCCAGGTAATAGTATTTTAGAGTTCTGCCTGCTCAAGTCTTCAGAAAACATCAGATGAAAAACTATTCCCATACAGGTATTAGTGGCTCAGCGCAAGACATAACATTCAGTCTCTTTGGTACAATGATAAGAACTTTATTGTATTTGCATGATAATGCTCTTCATCTTGATGGGAGATAGATCATGCAGACAAAATTTTAGAGCAGTGCAAAAGATGTTATGTGCCGGGCTACCATTAGAAATGTGGCTGCAGCTGTGCCTGTGACTGGATGCCAGTAAGATTAATAAGCTGAACCACTGACATCTGGTTGAAGGAAAACTAAAACTAGGACATAGAAAACCAGCTGGAGAATAAAACCTCACATGCTCACAAAGGGTCATCATTCATCTTCAAATCAGAAGAAAATAGGTTAATAGAGGTTAACATAGATATGCATATGCAAAGAAAAAATAAACAAGTAGCAGGCATGACCGCTCTCCTTTCAGCCTCTTCTATGGCTAGTATGCTGACACGAAGCAATGACACCACTGCCTGCAGTCTGTCCAAACAAAGCTGTATTAGGAAGCATTTACAAAAGTGAAAAACTTGAAGTTCGGCTGGTGAATATAGGATCACCACAATATCTATGCATTTAATGTATTCCAGTCAAGCCCTCAAACATGGCATGAATAGTGGATAGGTTGGCGTCTTGCTGTACAAAGTAGATTTTTATGCTGAGCTGATATGGCATGGTTCTAGGAATGTTTTGCTCCTTTATAGATGCCACCTAAACCCAAACACATCCTCTTAAGTTTTCTGTGTTTGTTGTAGAGACTTTTATATGTATTTCTAAGAGCCATACTTTCCCTGTAATACCAGTGCAATTGCCTAAACCCCTGAGGCTTTTGCGCTTTGGATTCAATGAAGTCTGCAGGCCTTTGCAAGCAGCCACATAGAAGATGGATTTTAGTCTTATCTTTCTTGCCAATTTCCCATGCAACTGACACAGGGTTCTTAAAGAAAAGGGATGAAAGATTGCAGCCTGAAATTGTATTTGTCAATCATTGGACTACAAATAGTCTGGTTTCAAACACAGGCCCAAATAGTAAGTGACACAGAGTGACAGATCCACAGCATATCTGACATCAGACCTCTTGTTAAGTGCTCGGGCCTCCACTTCTGACTTTATGCACTGAGCCTAAAGGTTTGGGACCACAGCCTCATACCATACATGACAGCAGCTCTGCCTGAGTCTAGGAATGAATCATCCAAGAGCTGATACATAGGCCATGCTAGTCTCTAAAACAAATATTATGTTTAACAACGTCGCTCACTTAACCTATAAGAAAGCTGTGAAGCTCAGTATACTAAAGTTCATGATGTTATCTTAAACCGTTTATAAAAAATTGAGGGATATATTTTTAAATGGTCATAGTTTCACTCTTAGGTCTTTAAAAAAGAAAAAAATCCAAGCAGCTGTTGATAAAGATTTGAGTCGCATGGAGCAGTTTCTGCTACCTTTGTCATCATTTTGTGTGTACAAATCAGACTTTTTGTCCAGTTTTTGATTAGAAAGACAGATGGATGTGAAGTCTTAATGTGCTTCACATAGTTATACTCCTACAAATGTCCATCTGCAGATATAAATATTCAGTAACGTAGCTGAAATGGTAAAATGGTTGTCACTAATGGAGAATTAAATGTACATAGGGATGTGTGCAAAGACACATGTTTAGCACATATGTATATACACAACGGAGTAGATAATATGCATAAATACAAGAAGAAATTTAAGATTTGATTTTTTCAAACACCAGTTTATGTAGTTAACCTCAAATCCTTTGGCAATTTCTTCAGAACAAAGAATTACTTTTGAAGAGCCATATGTTGATGAATAAATATGCTTGATAAATGAATAAGGTATCCTTGTCAGCAGCAGGACACATACACTTATTAAATTATGAGCTTCTGTGGGAATTAATTTGCGCTGTAAGTTACTGAAATCTGATTTTGTTGGTAGTAGTTAATAATTCTCATAATTTAATGGGCAAATAAAAAGCACTAATTTACATTTTGGAGGAACAGAAATATTTGCTTTTCTTGTGAATAATGTTTGTAAACATGATTTTTAAAATAAATTTGCTAAATGAAGTAACTAAGAAAATATTCAAAGGAGTTGCATACTAATTATGGAATATCAATGCAACAAATAATTGAAACAGCTGTATTTGTGGAAGGACTTATGTTTATGGTTGAAGTTAACTTTTAATTTTAGTCCTATTTTAAGACCAAATATTACAAGGTAAAGGTGAAATGTATGCATTTGAATTGCACCTGAACTTTCATGCGGGTGAAATAAAAAGAAGTAGGAACTTTGATTCATATTGAAAGAGACATTTGAGAGAGATGAAACTTTGAGATGAGCTGATCCCTTGTCTCTGACTAAACTTAGCTGCAAAATGGTATGGCCTGGAAATGTCAGGCTATTTAACCTGTTTTAGCGAAGCAGGAACCCCCAGGAAATGGCATGAAGGGCACCAGTATTCTGCCCAAAGGGACTATCTGAGCACACCGATTCCTTCAGCAGACATCCTTTCGCTGGTGATGGTTCCCTCCAGAGGTGATTGTGGGGTTGTTCTGGCAGCTTCTCAAAAAGGAAAGACTTAGATTACATAGCCTGACTACTGCATATCTCAGGCCACAAAACTGTAGGTGGCTCATGGTGGTAACCTATTATTATTACTTAACTGTAACCTCTAGGAGGGCTTCTAGTGCTAACTTGACAGCTTGCTGCTTTCCTTGCCAGTGTGTTCTAGTGGTCACCTACACATTCATGCCTCATCTGAATTCTCATCTCTATATCACTGATCTGCTGGTTCATTCATTGCCTTTCCATATGTAGAGAGACCACTGGCATTCTGTCTCCATTAAATGAGTAGAGGAGAGAACAAGAGAGGAGAGATATAATACTATGAGCTAAAATACTGAGCATACCTCAATACACAACTTTCTTCAGCCAAGATTTTAAGAAAAACGGAAGAAAGCCAAATAGAGTACAGGAAAAAAAACCAAAAACAACCCTGCAGCTTTTTCCTGCTCTCTGTACAATGTGCAGCTTTTCATTGCTTCTGTATCACCACTAAAACCCATAATCACTGGGTTAGAAATTCTGTGTCTTTCACCCACCTCCAGCCCAGCAATACATTACTTTTGAAAAAAACACACAAACAAAAAAAAGCACAACTGCAGTTTATGGATGCTGAATCTAATATCTTGTCTTACATGCTCCTCAAGATGAGATATGCAGATCTGAGTATGATTGGAAGGAGATTTTTTTCTTATGAGTACTTATAAAATATAGGGTACTTTTTAATTATAAACTAGAACAATTTTTTTCCAGAATTTTCCAAGAAATGGAAAACCTGGACTTTTGTCCATCTTCAGGGCAATCCATCCCTCCTCAAACTTCAGTCTTCTCATTCTGAAAGACTGAGCTTGCCTTCTTTGGTAAGTTGGCATGGGGAGTGTGATTCAGACACCCAGTTTGGACACTTTCATACAGTGAATGCAGACCGTTACACAACTAAAATGAGATTCACAGCCCCTGGAGTCTGTGATGGAGAGGACACAGACATCTGTGTTTCTTTCTGCTGTGGATGAAGATAGAGGAGCTCACAGCCCAAGACGGGTCTCTAGGCTGAGGAGGGAAAGCAAAGTCAACATTTAGGAACAGGCACGTGGTTCTCTTGGCTGTGCTTTATTGCACATTGGCTGCTTAACCTGTGATGACAACAGTTTAAAAGGAGCAGTCTTGAGGGCGCACCCTTCTCTGCTCTGCCCTGCCTCTGGTCCAGGACATCTCCCTTCTGGGCTCTTTCTAAGCCTTTCAAGACACAAAACTGACAACCACTTCAGTTAACTCTAAACTAATCCTGGTTTCCAAAAATAATAACTGGAAGAAAGAAGCAAATACAGTTGTGATGGTGCCTATATTTTTCTCAGAACGTATGAATGTCCTTACAAAGTTGAAAAGCTGGATTCCTCCCAGCTTCAGAGAGATTTTTGTGTCCAAGGTAACAACCCCATAACCCAAGCAAAGCAGAAACTGGGGAATACAGATCTGGGTATTGTCCACATTCAACCTTTCGAAGTTAATAGGAAGAGGCACGGTTCTGGAGCTGGAGCTATATGTTTTCCCTTTGGAAGAAGAATGGGGATGTCTAGAATTCCACTTTCTGCTATTTTTTTTCTTTTGATTGTTTCATGCAATATGCATGAGCCATCCCTGGGGCAAAGACCTGAAAGGTTTCTCTTCTGAGACTGATTTTGAAGAATAAAATATATTTTGTTCATCTTTATTTCATCTAGGTGTCAGTATAGGGCAGAGTCAAGGTTGTTTGGTATCTCCAATAAAACATTCTTGTACTTGGATAAAAACCATCATTCTGTTCTTTTAAAATGTACAAGGAAACCCTAAATATAATACATTAAGAAAATCAGTGTCTACATGGAAAGACAATACATGTAGATCTACTTATAATACCCTTGTTCCTATACTGGTTGATGATTTATTAAACATACCACAGTTATTAAAAATGGAATGGCTTTGATATTACTTTTACCTGGCAGAAATTATACATCAGCTATTCCAGCTCCTCAGCCATGGTATAAAATTGGTCCACCATAAGGTAGCAGAATTAAATTAAAATGAGGCATGAAGAGTAGCCTAGTGAGTGTTGTCAGGTGACCTTCTGAAATATTAATACAACTTGACCCAAGCTTTATTGCTTTAAACCTGCAACTCACCCAATTTTACACAGGCAGCATAGTCTTGAGGTAAAAATCTGGTGACTAAGAAAAAGTGGCCTTGATTTTCCACACAGATTTTGAGTGTCAGTTGTTTCTCCCTGAAAGGACTGTGTGAAGCTATTTGCTTCCTCTTGGTCTGCCCAGGTTAGATGCCCTGAGATTTACTTTTGATTTGAGTGTTTCTAACAACTGTAGTGTAAGCACTGGCTGGAATATCGCATTTCCTCTATATCAGATTTTCCCATATTTTATTAAGGAGAGACTTCTGTGATTTCTCACCATGCTTTCTATCCCTTTGCTTAGTTTTTTTATTGTTTTCTTGTCCCCTGCTCTTCAGTGACCCCAAAACCCTCTTGTTCCTTCAAGATGCCTTATAGCTCTAGGCATTCCTATAGAAGGAGAGGTGCAGCAAAACATCCTCCAGGCACTCTTGGCATATTTTTTATTTGGGTAAAGGGAATGAAGTTCTTTCATAAGCAAAGTTCTTATATTGAAAGAAAAACAAAAATATTATTTGCACCTGCTTTAAAGCACTTTTATGTGAGCAGTTTGGTGTAAAGATCTTATCAGCAACTAAAGTTTAGGTATCTATAAAATATGGATATCTGTATAAAAGTATAGACACGTAGATAGAAAATCCTCCAGGATTTTCCAGGGGCAGCCCTCACTCCAACATCTCCCTCCCTTTCCCCTTGCTGCTGCCTGTTCTGTGTCAGCACAGCTGCTAGGGCTGGCAGGATCTGGCTGAAACATGGTGATTCTGCTCCCCTGGTGTGGACCTCGCTGCCTGGGGACAGGCAAGCATTGCAGCAGCCTATGCGCTGAGCAGGGAGCAGCTGGTTGGAAACGCTGACTACAGGGGAACATCTCAAACCCTGTTGCTCTCCAGAAGCTGAGCACTAATCAGTGTTCCAGGAAGGCATTTGTCTCCCTGTGGTTTAGAGCCTGGGAAGGCTTTCATGTGCACATGCTGATTTAGGCACTTCCACACTATGGCATATATTTAATGCCTGGTTTTTTTGGATCACAGTTTTACTATTGGCATTTACTTCATGTACCTGAATACTGTTGTTTTTTTTTTTTATGTAGTCCAGCATAGCTTTAAGCAAAATTTTAAAGATGGTCAGCACACAGAAAAGAATAAACAACAAAGAAGAAATGACTGAAGGCTTTCAGTTGCTCAATATTTTTTAGGAAATGCTATTTCACTTATATAAAAGGAAATATTTCAATATTGGGTATAAATACCTGAAAATAAAAGCCAGGTGCTGCTCTGAGAAAGATATTCATGCTGGCTTTTGCTCTAATTCACAATCTGTCTATATATGTATTTGTGATTCTTCATTGACTTGGTGGTAAATAATACAGCAGTGAAGTCTTGGGATAATGGCAAAGGGGATCTTTTGCAGAAACCTGCATAAGGATAACAATTTTCAGACAGCCCAACTCAAGTCCCCAATAGCATCTAAACATGTGAAAGTTTAATCAAAGTTAACAATTTTTTAAAAAAGAAAGTTCATTAAAGGCATTGAGAGAAAATGCTCACAGTTTTGTACATGGGTGCGCTATGGTTTGACCAATTAAAAGGTTAAGTAAGAGGAGGGAGAATATTCGAATCCATTTTGCAGAGCAACAGCCATATCCGCAAAAATGCTTCTGCATAATTCCTAAATTAAAATCAACGCACGAGCTATTTATAGAATAAAAAATGATTACTGCAAGTTATTACTCATAATATTGTGAAATGTTTCCATGTTTAGCCCAAAACTTTTGCAAAATTTTCCAACTAGGAATTCAATAGGTTTTAAGGGATTTCAATGAAAAAACATTTCTAAACTTATTTTTACATTTTACGAAATAAGGAAATATTTTTATTAGTCAGTATGCAAATTCATAAAATTGAAGATCAAATTTCAGTGTTAAACATTAAATAGTCATACACTGTGCTTTACAAGAAAACAGTTATTGTTATACTGTAGGAAATTGTGACTAGACCTGTCTTTAATGTGTTAACAAGAGTCAACTAAAAAGGCATATATACCAGATATTTGATAAAACACAGGGATGGTTAATTTCCCTTTTATTATCTTCTGTATTTTGAAAATGATTGGTAAAAAAATTTACAGGTAAGGTAAGTATGAAAACTGCTGTTAGAATGAGGGAAGGAGGTCAATTATTTTGCAAGATGCATGAAGAGGTTATTTCTCACAAACTGGATCCAGCAGGCTGATTCTCCATCATCCTCTCAAAATATGATAAAGATGTAAAAGATGTGCCCCACTGAATTGATATGAATAACCAGTTTGATCCTGCTTCACAGATAAAATATATTAATGTTCTATTAGGTGTGATAAGAAGATCAGAAATAAGATTTGCCTGTCAAACTGTAGCATTCTTCTTACTCAACTATAATCTGAAATACAAACAAATATTATTAAAGCAGAAGTCCTTAGCACTTTTCAAAATGGGACCCTATTTTCAAAAAGATACTCATTCCTGCCATTGTGTTCACTGGCATATTCATTCCACCATAAAGAGGACTAGTTTCTTACAATTATTAGTATGAGGATCCACAAATTCCCCTGTTCCCTTAGGCTTGATCTGAATCCTCTCCTTTTTTTACAGGAGTATTTGCACGAATTCGAAAACCAGTTTTTTTGACCAGACTGAAAAACCTGCCAAAGTCAATGGGCTTTCTTCCATAAACAATGTCAGAATTTGCTCCCTCTACTACTAATAATAATAGTAACTGCATATGTTTTCATGAATGTAGAGGACTCTCTTTCAAAGCAGCTTTCAGAGCACACAGAGCTGTAATAAGCCCTTGCAGGGCCAACCCATTCTTGTGCGTGCGCAGGAAAGGGACTCTGCTGCCAGCACAAATCTGTAGCTGCAAAGACTCCCAGGAACCTGCAAACAGCCCAGCTCTCTTTCCTACTGTTGGAACAGTTCTTATTCCAAGCCTGGTACTTGAGCACTGTGTCCCCTCCTTCCTTCTCTTGTCATTGCCTGGCAGGCCCAGCTGCACCACCTCATTGGCACTGGGCTCCAAACTTCCTGCCTGGCCATGCTCCCCCTTGCCCTCACAGACCCCACCAGCCTGCTGTGTGCTCCTGTTTCAGATGGCCCTAACCCCATGTCCTGCTCATGTTCCTGGGGTGGGGGACAAAGAATGGTTATCAGTGTCCCAATCATAATACAGGCACATTTCCTATATTTAATAAGATGTATTTTTTGCAATACCTGCCTTATGTGTAAACAAAGCTACCGAAGCTATGTGCAAGATGACACTTAGGAGACTGGAAAAAGGCACCTAACAATCATAGGTGGTGGACAGTTTGTTACTGGCTCCTTACTAGGTCGGACCACCCTAAGACAGAGATGCTCCAGTTACAGCAGAGAGCTCCCACATGCAGAAGCTGGCTCCTCTTTGTGATCCTGTAAGGACCTTAATATAACAAGTCTTCACATCTTCCATTCCTTGGGACTCTTGCAAAGCAAGCGCTGCTGACTACTTTGCCGCCTACATGGGATCATCTTCAACAGACCACTTTTTATCAATTACTAACTGCCTTATTGTGGAATTTGTTTTCACACGAATGCTGCAGCGTGAATTACTTCTGTAGCTGCACTGAGCAGAAACCACTGTTTATCCTTTGTTACCTGATGCCAGCTAGAGAAGCATTATTCATCTCAGTGGAATCAGGTCAGCTGTTCCATCTGAAAACCTGGTGTTATGATTATTATATATAGCCAGAATGAGCTGAATGTGTAGCTGTGGTTTTAGAAAGATGTGAGGATGCATGCTAATGGTTTAACGGTTGGACCAGATGCTCCCTCAGGTCTCTTCCAACCCGGTATTCAATGATAATTGTAAATTTATAGCTGTTCATATCCCCATATTAATTACAAGGAAATTAATAACTTTCATGTTTTGCATGTGAATGGCCTTCTGTGTTTAAATACATCAAGAAGCTTGTGTTAAGGGTGATTTTTTTTCTCTTTAATGCTCCTGAGACTGCTGAAAGCTGCCAGCTGTACCTGAGCAGAGGAACATGGCTATTAACACATTGCCAAGAAAATACCATATTATACACTGCTGCATATTTTAATTGCAACAGTCAGTATTTGCAATTCAAATAACATAAGCATTCAGAAATTGTGTTGCTAGTTTGTGGCAAATTTTCATTTATTAATTTTTAATTTTGAAATATGCACTTGGTCTTGATTTGGTTCAGTGAGTGTAATTTTACCTAAATGAAAAGCTCCTACAAATCCAACTTAGTTTTATGATTTACTTGAGAAAACAATAAAAGTCAATACTAAGATTACTGTTGAGAATGTCTTACAGAACATGTGGGGTAAGGTTATGGATTAGAATGCTATTTGAATAAGCTACTGCTTAACATCCAGACTTACCCTTGTGATCTTAGTATGTACTAAGAACACGACTCTTGAATTTCAACCAAGCCATATGTACCAATGTAACAGAAGGCAGCAGAAGTGTCGTCTTTGATTAAATACTGCTCTGTATTCAGAACTGACTGTGCAGTCATTGAAATACTTGCAGGACACAGCACTTCTGCAGAAATGGAGGGGAACCTCTGGTGTGATTTTATCCAGCGCTGCTCTGTCCCAGATATGTGTAACTAGATGGACAACTGACACAAAAGCTGCCAAAGGTTCTGGAAACATTAGCCCACAGGTCATGTTCATTTATCAGTTATCAATCACTGAGATAAATGCTTTTCCCTTAAGAAAAAATTGGAAGAACCTGTCTTCTAGCATCCTTGTAGTTGTATAGCTTCTGACTGTCCATGGTGAGTGCTACAGACGTGGTCTTACCTTTCTCATAAAAAAATCTTTTTTTTTTCTGGACAAGGGATGCTAGAAACCTGCAATAATTGGAGAGGATTTTTAAAGATGATTTCTAATAATTAGCTGATACATTTCTGTTTGATTTTGCTTATTTGAAGTACAGAATAAAGTAGCTGGATTTTGTAGGCCTCCAGAGGAAAGAAAGCAGCAGAAGAAATGCTGTGCTACTCCAAGCTAGGCCCACTACCTATGTTTTTTTTTTTGTCAGAAACTTATAGAGGGTCCTTACAATATCCAAATGTGAGTTTTTAAAGCATGCTTTCAGCTGTCAACATATTCTTATTTACACATGAGGGTAAATCACTGCTAGCAGAAACTGTCCTCTGGCTTTCAGGATGCTACTGGAGATGTGCATCAAATATTGCTTTTGAAAAAGCACTCAGTGTTAAAAAAAGAGACTGTAAAAGTGCTACCTGCTGCATGCACCTCCAGTGCAAACACTACGAACAAACATTGTTTGGAGCTGAGGAGCTAAAACTGAACTAAAAGCTTTTAACCCAACTTTACCATTAATGGTCCTAATTTGTCATGTTTTCTACAAAGGTTTATCCTGAGTTTTATAAGCGCCATTGCACATGGATGCCATTGTGATTTTAAACCAGCTTTACAAAAATGACTCGGGCATACTCTTGAAAATTCCCCATGAAGAGCAAACTAACATTTTGTCACTCTGTAGTTATCTCCCTGTGCACCTGAACGAGAGATCTGTGTTGCAAATTAGTCAGTTTAATAATGTTTTTCAAGATCTACTTGTGAGCAACTGTGCAATAAAACCTGTTAATTGTATTTTACAAAGTTCTAGTGTGAGAACTGGGTGAAAATGCTGTAACTCAAACTTAGCACAGAGAGCAGCAGGATCACTGACTGACCTGTGTATACTGCAGATAAAACTGTGCCACGAGGCAAATACTGTGTGTAGCAGAAGAGAGGCCAGGCTTACCCCAGGGAGTGGCCAAGAACTAAGAAGCATCCCCCTAAAGAAAGAGAGAAAGAGAAAAATGTCACGAAGCCAGACCTCTCTGAGTCTTACTGGTGGTTGTAGGCATCAAAGATGCTCCACACCTAACAAAACCTGCATGGGTTCAAGTGATGGGAGTTTTAATCAGTGCAACAATGGGAACTGGACCACATACATTTCAGTGTGATATTTAATTAAAGTTAGTATTTTATTTTGGTTGATGTGTGAAATATTATCTCAGGTTTCTTCACTTTCTTTTTTTCTTTTCATAAGCAATACTGAAGATTCTAAAACCTGGGAAAATATCCTTATTCAGAGGTGCTGGAGATGAAAGGTTTATTTCCTTATTGGTTGTTAAACAGGGGAAATATTACAAGATACAAGATTACAATGTGCCCTTATGCACTCAGAATTCCTCCAGTGACTGTTGGGAGGCACCATAGTACATCAGAAATTGTGAGGAAGAGGTGGAAAAATCTTGTTAGTTTTTAAATCTTCCTCTGCTGTGCATGAACTGGTTGAAGATGATTAAAACATTATTTTACAAGTTGTAGAGAGCTGTGGGATGATTTAATTCTTTCCCATAACAGTTTTGCTACTCACTACTTCAAACTGCTGAAGTCACTACAGTTGAATTAAAGGGATGTAATTTACTGCAGGACTACACAAAGTTTTCTTGGGGTTGGAGATTCAGTCTTTTACTGAATTCTTTCCCACACCTAACAACAGCTGGCAGAAATGAAAACTTAGTGTTACAGTTTGGAAAGACAAATCCTGTTCAGAAACACCAGGTGAGATGACAGGCTCCATGCACTGAGTGGGTGATAATAACTTTCAAGAGTAATTAGGGCTTGAAGGATGTGGCCACTGGATGCAGCTGCCTTATGTGTTATGAAAGATTACCTTGTCCGTGGCCATGCAGCAGGACATTTTCTGAACCAGCAGTAAAAACCAGGAAGCTTCATTTTCCCTGCAGTGTCCTCCACACCACATCAACAACTACCCTGCAGTGCAGGTTTAAAAATGGGATGAGGAACTCAGGAGGACAAATCCTGAAAGGCACATATTGCTTCTGTGCCAGACCCACCTGCCTCCGCAAAGCTCAGAGACAAAAACAACAGTCCCAAAATATGTTTTTTTCCCAAATTAGCAGATCTGCTGTAAGACACACATTGCCTAATTTTACTATGCTGTGTCATGTTACCATAGGTTGTGAAACGGTGCATTGAATGATGTATTTTTCTCTCAGGCACTGCTCAGTGTAATAATGATTTCCAATGGCTTTTTTTTCTGGGTGTGATGTAGTTTATCTTAATACTTCATTTTCTTTTCTGATAACCCCATTAATTCCGCAGGTTCATCTGGGCTGGCAAAAAGTCCAAAGAAAATAATTTATAGACATCCAGGAAAGCATATTTAAATGTTTTCTAATAGCTACTTCACATTAGTATCTGAATCTTTTATTTTATTCTTTGTAGAAGTTTCTTAATGAAGTTTGAGAGTGTACAGCCAACATTGCTCATGCTGTTTCTGAATTCCAGTTTCAGGTAGAAAAATCTCTGCAAGTTGCAGAGCTAATGTTAAAAGTTAAAACTACCCCATGTGTGGTTTACTCTTCACAGAACTTAATCTGAAAGTCTCTTTTAGCCAGTAGACTGATGATTAGAGTGTCCAGAAGATTGTCTACTCATCTGTGTAGAATTCCATTCTTTCCCTAAAACAGCTGGAACCTGTACCAAAGAAATGCATCCTAATCCATAAGTCACAGGATATGAAAGAACAGGTCTTTCTAATTACCACTGTTGAACTGCTTCAAAGTTGTAAACATACCTATTCCTTGGGGAACCAGGTGAAACATACAGCCTTCTATCCTGCTAAGTGACTGCCTGGCAGAGAAACTCTATAGCAAAGCATCTTATATGAGCATAAACCATCAGAACAATGCAGCTTGTCATTGCTTGCGTCTTCTGGGAAAGGTTTTTGGTAGGTTTTGAAAAGAAATTGAGTGTAAGTCTGGTTTTGGTGCTCCCTACATAACTGTACCTCCCTCCATATCTTTTAAATCTAGTTCACCTATTTTTGTGACAGCTAAAAACAACTTATCTTGAGAACTATGGGAGATGAAAGTATGCGAGTAATTTCTAAGGGAAATTGCACGCTTTTGAATAACTATTATCAAATGTGTTATAAACTATACGATAAACTATTACAAAATCTAGATGGAATAACTGTCTCCTGAGAATGAAATTTAAT
This sequence comes from Psittacus erithacus, assembly GCA_009867235.2. Lineage (NCBI taxonomy): Eukaryota > Metazoa > Chordata > Aves > Psittaciformes > Psittacidae > Psittacus > Psittacus erithacus. Next base: position 72,408 of record WYDI02006626.1, read on the forward strand.
GAAGTGCTGGAGACAATTTGAACTGGCAGAGTTTAAAATAGAATTTAAAACAATTATGAAATGTTCACATACAGTTTTGGATAAATTGAACAGAGAAAATTTAATTGATAAAAAGGAAATCAAAAGTATGTCCTGGGGTAGAAGTGATAATATATCTTTAAATAAAAGCCAAAGGTAATCAGTCTTCTGAGGAAGAATAGAATTAACATAACATCCACAATGTTGTAATTACTGTAAAACCATCAGTTCCTGAGAAGTGTTTCAGTGGTTGAAATATAACATCCAAGTATTCTTGAAATGGAATATATGCTGAGATGGTTTAAGCCAGGGTCTTTAAGGGAATACTGATCTAATGTTTCCTTTTCACAGCATTTTTTGAGTTATGACTTGCAGTGCCTTAAAGAAGGAGGTTTTCAGAAGGTTTTAACAAGTTTTAGACACAACACTGTTCCAAGGTGGTGCACCTCTGAAGCATGCAAAATCAGTTGTCACCCCTCACAGCACTGAGCTCCTACAAGAATTTTGTGTTTATCCTGCTCCTTGATGTGGAAATATTTAAAAATTAATTCTAAGAACAATAACTCTTCTCTCTTCAGCTATGCCAAGGCAAAGTCAGCGCAGGCTGCAGTATCAGACAGCCAAGACATTGTACTGTAAAACACAACTGCTGAGAATATGTGTCTCTGAGGGGTAACTCAAGAGAAAGAGTGGTCATGGATTTGTTAGGATTTAGCCAAAAATTCACACTTAAAATCGTATAAGCAAGGGAGGTCTAGCCAATAAAATCAAAACCACTATTCAGACCACCTTAATGCAAACACCCAAACCCTGGCTGTCCAAACATTGACAGTAATAACTTGTGATCAGATTGTCTAAACATGCGTGTCCCATCATTAGGATGCCTCAAAGCATCCTGCCTGGCCTCCTGGAATATTTGTTCCAAAAGATCTTGAGCCTTATGTAAGTCCTCCTGTCCTATCTGTCAGTCCTCTAGAGATATTCTACAGATAACTTGGATACCCAAAAGCATCTCAAATGGCACTAGATCTTTCTTATTAGGCAAATTAATACAGTCCTAGAAGTCCACCAACAGTTTAGAACTTAGCATATGTATTTGATACATGGGTTTTGATATCTTCATCTTCAGCTGAATCTCATCCATTCATAGGCTTAGTTCAGCTGACTACATGTAGGTGGCCAGCAACATCTGAGGACCCGTGCTGTACCTGAGATGCATATGAAGCTGCAGCTTCAACACAGGCTCTGTGAGAGGACACCAACTTTCCCACGTGACAACTGAAGGCCAAGGGTGTCAGGAGCCTTGGTGCATCAATGAGTCTTAGTGGCCTTGACGAGCCTTACCTGAGGCCTCCACCTGCACCCATGGCCCAGAAGCATTATCTAAGCCCAATTTTGGAGCTCCATTCTCCCTCAGCTAAACTGGAGGAGCTCTGAGTTTCAGCTCAGTTACAGCCCTACCCTTCCTTGCTCGGTGCTGCTTGGCCAGGCAGCCCCTTGGGCTGGACCTTAGCCCATGGACTGACTTGACCTTGACCCTGCATCATCACTACAATATGAATAGAGGGACGTTGCTGTAAGAGTGCATCTTCTCCACTTAGAGGTTTGGCTGTCTGTGCTCAAGGGCTCCCTAGAGCCACTTCAGCTCCATTACCCAGATGCAGACTTGCAGATCCAAATTGATGAAGAAGAAATCTTTGTGAGTTATACAGAAGAGGAGAGTGTATCCTGCAGTCTCTAAAGCACTAGGGAACCTTGCTGGTAGCATCTTAGATTCAAAACATCCCAATCCTTCTCTTCTCTGGAGGGAATACTGAGATGTGGATGATCTGGTTAAAAGGCTTCTAAAGGCAATCCATCACATGATAGCTGAAATGTCCAGAATAACTCTAGAGGACATTGGCACTCCATCCACTGCTGTAACACAAAGACATGCCATCAGGATTGACGCAGGAGGCAGGAAGAATGGTCCTGTTTGTTACAAGGGAGAGAAGGCTAAACACTGTCTTATGAAATATCTTTTGCTTTGAAAAGTTCTGCAGCAGAGAAAAAAGATGGGAGATTATTTACAAGACAAGCTGTTGTAGCTCGTTGACTCAGACCCTGTGCTATTGGCAGCTCAGAGAAGATGTGCAGCCAGCATTGAATCATCTGGCTGCTATTCTCTCCATGTGTTCCCTGTCCAACGTGTATTTGAAGCATCTTTTTAGTACAGCTGGCAGCATTACTTCCATTGGGTGCCCTTTTGCAACAGGAAGGTTGTAGAGGAACAAGCCTTGAGGCCCAGAAGGTAGTCTGTAGTCAAATTTTCACTAAATAGTACTAGTTCTGTTCCTCAGAGCTGGCCTGCCCTTGCTGCTGCGTCTATTTGTCCTTTTTCTGGGGTTCTGTGGCTCTCTCTGACACAGGACCAGAATTCTAGGTATAGCCATACTCACATGAAAATATCCATATGTAAACGACTGCTATGTCATAAACTTGTCTTGTACATTACTTATAAGGTTTAATTCACTTGAAATTCTCCATTAAAGGAACTGCAGTGACAGCATTTGGTTCCTGTGCCTTCAGGGTAGAAGAGTTTCAGAGGTTCACCCACAGCAGGGAGAGGGGATCAGCGTGACTGGCAGGGCAGCTGTGCTGCTGATGTCAGAGTGGGGCTTTGTACAGAAATCTATCATCTAACTTGACAGCATTTTCTGTTGTTCTGATCCAGTTTAAGTCACTGAACTGTGATTTTTAAAAGAATTTATAGTATGGGCAATGTAAGAGCTGACATAGACCAAGGCAATTCCTGGGCAGAGCAGGTAGCGTTTGTGCCGCTGCTTTTCTTGGCTGTGCTTCCAAGGAAGCTATGATTCAGGTCTCCTCATCAAGGAGGGAGGCCTGCCATGGCACATGCTGGATTAGTGTGCTGCTTGGATGCCCTCAGCACTTCTGGGGTCCTCCTTATGGTCTCTTCTAAGTGGAAGCTGGCAATTTGCACTGCAGGTTCACTTCCTGTGGATGCTCTCAACCGCTGAGCTCTCCCCTCCTTGATTTCACACCAAATAGCTGCCTTCTCATCAGGCCCTCAGCCCACAGTTCCAGGATTCCCAGATCCTCACACTTGGCATTGGTGGGGGGTGAGTGAAGGACACCAACTTGCAGGGAAGACCCTATGCAGAGGTGGGGTTTGCTCCTCAGACATGAGAAGCCCTGCTGGACTTTATCTACAATCCATATCCTGCTCCGGCCCCTTGCCCTGAGCAAGCTTGCAGGCTGGCCTCCTGTAGTGCCTGTGGTATCAGGCTGGGATCAGCCATCTCCAGCTGGCTCCGACCTGGGCTGCCGGCTGCCGGCGTCGGGCAAACATGGTCTGTGGCTGCACCTTGACTGTTTTGTCTGTTCAGACCCAGTTTTCATAAGCAGCACCCTTACCCCTCTGCTTAGAGCTCTGGAGAGCTTCATATCTGTTTTCTGGCTGCGTTTCTTTGCAGTGTTCAAGTCTGTTTTTGTGCTCAGATAACACTAATAAGTGCTGGAGGGCTCAAGAGTATTCTGAGGTGTGTTGGACACCAGCAGACTGAAATGTATCTGATGACTGCAGTTGACTTCCTCTTGCTTCACACTTTGTCTTGGGCTTTTATGTAATGGGAGTGTCCTACAAATAAAAGCCACTTAGTTACTAGCAAGGTAAATTAGAGGCTGCAGTTAAAAAGAGAACTGAAAATGACCCCTTCTAAATCAGATTCAGATTTTAAAGCACTCCTTAAATTAGAGGTATTGCCAGATTAAATGCTCCAGAGCTGCCAATTTTTTCTTGATTTCTGTGTCTTTTTCATTTTTGGCGCAATAAAATAATGCTAAGATGCATATTAAGATATGATTTATGAGAGGATGGAGTGTATGCATTAAAGAAGCTTGAAGCTGTAGCTGTTTAAAACACGTTTCTGACATTAATTCATAATAGAAAGATATAGCACATTGCATTGTTATGTAAGCGGTTCAACACGTTCTATTTTTTCTTAAATACTTTTGATCTATTTATGGAATATCTTTAATTGTTCTTGACCTTTAATTAGTTCACAATCAGCTCATGATTTGATTAATTTTTCTCTTTATTGAACCGTAAATATAAAGGTACAAGCGTAAGTGAAATAAAAATCTTATTTTCAAAACATCTTTAAGCATTTGCTTAATGTCCACTGACTGGAGATGTGGGGCACGGACTCCGGTGATAAGTTCAGCTGAGGACAATTTATTAAGTGCACAATAAGTCTTATATACAGTTTTGTCTCTGATCATGCGTTACAAAGCATTACACGATTGGTTAGTGCTTGGTTGTGGCATTATTAGATTGGTTAATGCTTACTGTTCACACGCCTAAAGCCTTTTTCTAATTGGTTGGTTGTAATTCTAAGAAACTGTTACTTTTGCTACAGAAATTGTTACTTTTGCCACTCTCTTTTTCTGGCCTAGTTCCTCAGTTTAGCTCCCCTCTTCAATCCCCCTCTACATATTCTGCAAGTACTTCATGTTCTCTCTCTCATGATCAGCCAGTAGTACATCCAGTTCAAGGTCCAACAGGGCTGACCCCTTGTCACTTACTCCATTCTCTTCTTCTGCCTCCAGAACTTTGTACTTTTTTTTTTTTTTACATTCATTTAGGCTAAACTCAGAATAAAAATCCCTATAGAATATATGGTAAGATATTACAAAGAAATGCACACTCTAAGAACTCAATAGAACCTATTTTCTGAAACAAAATAAAACAAAAGTCCAAACAATTAAAGCACATGTCAGTGATACATTCAGGTAAAAAGTCATAAACCCATTTTTAAAATTTAGATTATGAGAGTTCATACCTCTTTTCCATTAATACAAATCATTATTTCAGTATACTCACCTTTGGGATTATTGCTTTCTCTCTTACATGATTTCATCTGCAAATTTCATTATGGTTCCCATCTGGCATTTCTTATATAATGTTTTGCCTTTGCTTTAGTGCACTCATTAAGGTAATTATAATTTAAAGTAATTTCTGAAAATAAGCCTGAATGCAGCTACTGTGTTTCTAAAACTTGAGTACTGTTTGTTTCTATGGCACTAAAACTGTCAAGACCAATGGTTCTGCATGGCTTGGCTTTTTTCTGTCTGTTAAAATGCTCTTGCCACTTGTTATTTCAGACTTGTTGCTCTGATTGTCTAGGATGGGAAATAAAAAGGTCTTCTAAGTGGATTGAAAGGCACTGGAACTGCCCTACATTCTTTTTAGAAGCAAAAAAAGGCTTTTAAAAACAAATAAATGATTGCTTTTAAATGCAGCCATGAGATGTCTTAGAGACAGTAGCTATACAGCCCATGACAGAAAAGGTAGCTATGACAGTAGCGCTGAATTTCCTCAGTGGTTTTATCTAGTCCTGTCCCTATGGTTCCATGAGCAGTTTCTTCCCTCATCTCATCCCAGTTTCCAACTGGTAGTTTAATATCTTGAGTTAAAAGAGCTCGTCCTATTAGCAAATCACTGAGGTTAGTCTTCCCAGATGAAGACTCCTTTAAAGTGAATGTGTAGTAGCTGCTGGATGGCAAAGAGAAATCCATAAAAACTATAATTTTCCCCCAGAAAAAGACTAAGCTTTGTCTAAATGTTCATTTTCCTGAGCTGCCTTCCTGAGAGTGCCTTCACATTTTTCTCTAGGCAGCATTACCTTTCTTACAGATGTGAGACATCACCCTATTCTCTTCACTCTATTTCAGCTTACTTTTTCTTTTTCCTTCTTGTCTGTTTTCCTTTTCCCTATTCTAACTCTATATACTTCTTTTGTTTGTTTAATTGCAGAGCACTTTTTCCACTTTCACTATTTCCACTGCTTTAATCTACCTTAAACTCCTTCTGTATTTTTCTTATCCCTCCCCATTGTGGCCATCACTGTTTCCGTGATCCTTCACCTCATGTGCCAGATTCACTAATTTTGAGACATTCCTATTTTTGGTTTCTAATTTTCACCAAACTCAATGAATTCCTCCACTGAAATCTTGCTGAAATACCTCCTTTCAAAAAATTCAGCCTCCTCCAAGTAAGCAACTGAGCCAAAGGCAATTACTGTTACCCCTCAATGGCAAAATATTAATGGATACAGTCTTGAAAGCATACAGAAGAATTTAATCCTTGAAAGTTTAATCTTTTATAATGAGATCTGAGCACCAGCACCGAGAAAGCTGATAATATACATGGACATAAGACGTTCATCACTGTAGATATCAAATTGAAAATACATTGGACAAAAGGGTGTTATGAACAAATTCAGCACTGATGACAGGTTTTGCACAAAAGTTATTTACTACTGAGCGAAGGCTATCTCACTCATTTGGATGAGTAATTTTAAACAGCTTCTCTGTGAAATGCTATTATACTTGATGTATTTTACAGCCAGAAAAGTGAATTATATTTTAATATGTCTCATTTTGTGTGCTGCATTCTCAAATAACTTCTCTTCATTTCCCTGTAGCTCTCATTAACGTTTCTGTCTGTTGTGTTTAATTTAATGCTGTAATCTCTGAAGTCCTATTAAAAACAGTCAACACCACAAACATATATTGACATAAAAAACCACCCAGTTTCTGGTTAGGTTATGCTCCTCATATTGCTAGCACAACTTTGGCTCTCAGAAGGAAATATTTCTTTGGCTAACTGTTGCTTTAGATTGTATGGTCAAATGACCTTGTGGCAAGCTTTTCAGCTTTTAATAATCCACAGTTTTATGAATGGGGGAAAGAATTCCAGACAAACAAACAAACATAATGAAAGCCACTGATCTTTTAAAAATCTTTTTCTTTGGGTCACCTTTTCTTAATTGGGGAATTTTTAAAGCTACTAGCTGTAACATTATGTTTAAAAGAACTCTTCCTAATGCAGATTTTTGATTTTGATAAATTAAATAGAATATATTTGAAGGAAGTAATCTAAGACAATTCTTTTCTGCATGTTGCATATCAAGGCCATTCAGCACCCAAAGAGTGAAATTTGCTTAATATATCCCACTTCAGCAGAGATACACCACAAGACTGTGTTTGCATTCCTATTTAAGAGTGCTCACTGAGTCCCTTGAGGATGAATTCGTCACCTATCCAGACTGTTTCAATCCTGTGAAATGCTAAGGACCTCCTTCCTATGTGTAGTCCAGGAGAGCTGGAACCCCTGAGAAACCTGCACAAGGAGCCAGTGCTCCTCACTGTGCACCCTTGAAATATGTAAATCAAAAGGCTGGCTGTGGCAGGGTCCCCGTCACCTGTGAAGCTGAGTGCATGGGCTAACATGCCTGTTCACCAGCTACACCCTGGTAGATCTCGAGACATCTTAGTTCATCAAAAGGACTAGGGTGATTTACCAGCGAGTTGTAAAGTCTTCCCACTGGAAGACTTTAATAAGGGAGGACCACATGCACAACTACAGCTTAAGCCAGAAACTGCCTTCCTTTTAAATGGGAGTCACATGGATGATAGGCAGCATAGCTACAGCACTGATGCTTTTCAAGACCTTTGATTTATAGAGACAGTGTACCCTGCTGTTGTGGTTTAAGCTTAGTCGTAAATTAGACAGAGCATGTAGCCTGCTTGTTTTCCCCCCACAACCTGTCCTTCTCCCCCCCCCCCAGTCCCGGAGGGATGGGTACCCTGCCACTGCTTGCCAAAAGATGAGATCAACATTGTCAGAAGACTAAATTTTACATAACCACCTCCCACACTCTAGGATGAGAGTGACCGCTCTGGATTTAGCCCTCAAAGTAACCAAGCTTTAACTCAGTTTTTGTTTGGATGTGCCACTCGAGCTCTTCTGTCTCAGGATTCCTCTAGAAAGATTTAGCAGATCAGCAAAATATCTGAATACATAACACCCTAGGACTAAGCCCAGGCACTGGCAGAGACTGGGAACAGCTGGACCTGGAGCTCAGCAGATCTCTCTATGCCAGACAGAGCTCACTCCTTCATGAGGATCCCTATCCTGCTCTTGGGGATAAAGTCATTCCCTGGCTTTCCAGAGCTATGACTGGAATCACAGCAACAAGCCATGAAGGAAAGTGAGAGAGTATAATAATACTTTTAGACAACACATCCCAATGTGTTTCACAGGCAGGAGCTTCTGCTGATCCTGATGGCTTCTTCTCATGCACAGGCAGTGGTGTGGCTGTGACAGACAGGCCCTGGGCAGGAAGAAATAAGGGCTGATATGGACATCCACTCTCTATCTTCTGCCTGGCCTTGTCCCCCAGAGGCATGAGGATGACCAGCCACAGTTTGGTACCCCTGCCTCATACTGAAGTATTGCCATCAGTTTAGTCCAGTCCACACCAGTTCTCATTATGCAGCAGCAGCAAAACTGGCTCATACAGACTCTGGATCTAGATGTATTTCCTCTTTTTTCCTTACAATGGATCTTTTTCAGTCGAGGTGTCAAAATGTAATAAACTTTCTAGATGACGTGGAAGTCTGTGTTGTATTGCTGACTCGTGAAAGGGAAGGAATATTACTTTTAAATATAAATTCTGCCTATTTTTTATATCAAAAAGATACTAAAATGCTCTGAAAGACCATGTTTTATTTCTGAAAAACAAACTCCAAAATATTAAGTAATGTCAGGTTTGTGATGTATAACAAAATTCAGCATATTTACATAGCTGTGGTTTGGGTATTTTTCTCAGAAAGAACTCATTCATAATACCAGGGGGGAATACAATGTGGTAGAATTAAAAGTACTTGAGAAACTTTAAATATAGCTGTTCCTAACTTTTGTGCACTTGAATATACATCCTTAATATCTTTGCTTTAAGAAGTTTTTTTTTTTTAAGTGTGCGGAAAAATATTTATTTGCATTATAGTAATGCCCAGAAGACCCAGTTTGGATGAAACCTATTTGTTATACTGTAGGTCAAAATCACAGTCTTTGGTATTGGAGTGAAAATTACTTGCTCTAGCATTCAAAAGGCCACTGAAGTCAGAGAAGAGCAAATGGCAATAATGCGTAAGTCACTGTCCCATACCATCTGAAGGAACTTCTCGGCATCTGCAACTCCAGCCTGCTGATCTCCAGTGCAATAAGTCCTGTAAACCGTTTCTTTTGTCCAGATAGAAATGTGAGGTTACCTGAATAACTCACATAGTCCATAGAAACTGCTAAATCCCAAAAGCCGGTTCATGGTGCTTTAGAGGCCCTGAATCCTTCATGTATTGAGTATGTACAATATTACATAGAAGAGCTGGAAAACTTTATATGTTTTGTTTAAGACCACATTTTTCTGATTAATATTTCAAAATTTTTAATAACAGTAGCTCTAATAACACTACTGGATCCTTGCTAATCACTCAGTGTTATTTCTCTTTGCATTCCTTTCTCACTGTTTATTTGCAAAAAGCAAAATAGCAAGATTTTTCCATAGCCTCTAAGTATACTTGTTTGCTAATCTTCAGTGTTTGCCACTGATTGCACTTTGCTGCTTGTGATGCGAAGTGAGAATGAGATGCATCTCCAGTTAAAGAAAAGAAGGTAAAAGCTCAGCAAAGTAGGTAAGTAAAAGATTCTTTTTCATTTTTCATTAAACTATTCTCATTTTTTCAGAACATCTTGCTGAGAAACATATTCAGTTAATTAGATAAATCTTTTTCTCCATTTTAAACTGTGTGGTTTGGTTGATACGCTGGAGGGAAGGAATGCCATCCAGAGGGACCTTGACATGCTTGTGAGGTGGGCTG